>JAVKPL010012269.1:0-57520 GCA_032173675.1 Gastrolobium villosum | reverse complement strand
CTAGTTCAATCGCCGTTTTACGGTTTTACGACTTTTTCGCATCGTTTTGCGAATTATTACACTTTAGGCACATTTTGCCACTTTCAACACTTATCATTTTTACATTGATTCTTCCACATGCCAATCACCACACAACCCATCTAATAACTTTTCCATCACACAACACAACACCAAAGTGTTCTAACACATCCATTTGCTCAATTGTACATAAATGGCCTAATCTTGGTTAGTCCAAACCAAGGATTTCCACTCAATTTGAGCTCTCTAACACCACATATCACAAAATCCCTCTTTAGGGGCAATTATCACAACTCAAAATTTAACCAATGAAATGTTGAAATAACTTACCCAATTGCACGGTATATGGCTCCACCTAAGTATACTCCACCATTGGAGCATTTAAAATCAACATGATCACCCTTTTTTGCATGAAAACCGCGGCCTAAATAAACAGTGGTGGATCTCCTCACACACTCAATTTCAAGGCTCAATAATGGTACCAATGGGTTCAGGAGGTGTTTTCCATCAAGATTCAACACAAACTTTGTTGAATTTGGTTGAGAATTGGTTGGCTTAAGGAGAAAGAAGAAATTTGTGCACAATGGAGGCCAAGGGCTGTGTTTTGCTGCTGGAAGAAGAAGAAGGGGAGGAAAATGAAGATGAACAGGGCTTTCCAGTGTTTTATTAACTTTAACTGGGTACCGGATCCCACGTGATTTAAAACTCACCCGAATTTCCCTCCGGTCATCACTAAAATTCACAATTTAAAAACCTAATGAGAAATTATAATTTTTCATCTTAACAAAATCCTTTAATTTTACTCTTTCAGATAAAAATTTGGAGCTTTCCGGTTGTTCGGAAAAACACTGCTTTAAGGTACAGCGCGCTCCGTTAACAAACTTCCACAAATTGACTTAAATCCCTCAAATATTATCAGAAATCATATTTCCTATTTCTATGGACCATTTAAAATCAATATTTGAAACCTAGAGCTCAAAATTCCACTGGCACGTTTTACGGTGCAATCTGACTGCGGTATTTTTACCCGCTAAAAACACTATTCACTGATTTTTCTGAAACTTGCCTATCCACTCAATTTTTCGTTCTGAATCCATTTCCAGGCTTATTTTTATCATCTGAGACCTCCTGCTCAATTTTTACCTTCCTAGGGTTGCGTGTTGGCTAATTACCTTTTTGCCCTTTCTTTGTATTTTGGCCTATTCTTTGGGATTTTCACTAATCCTTCACTTAATTTCTCACTTAACACTTTAATTACTTATTTTAGAATTGTGAGGTGTTATAATCACCCCACCTTTTAGAATTTTGTCCGCAAAATTAATCCATACCTGTCCACTAACTCAGGATATAGTCGGAGAATCTCCTCCTCCCGCTCCCAAGTAGCTTCCTCAGGTGTACGTCCTTCCCACTGAATCTTTAACATCGGTATCACTTTGCTTCTGAGCTTCTTTTCACTGCGGTCAAGGACCTCAATAGGACCTATAGGCATCTTTAAGTTCTCTTTAATTTCAATCTCGTCCGGTATCACCACATGTGATTCATCCGGAATGTAACGTCGCAGCTGTGATACATGAAAAACATCGTGCAGATTTGACAACTGTGGGGGCAAGGCAAGCTGATAGGCCACTGGTCCAACTCTTTTCATTACTTGATACGGCCCAATAAAACGGGGACTCAGCTTCCTCACGCCCAGTGCACGCCCAACACCAGTAACTGGAGATAACCGTACAAACACATGATCACCTTCATCAAATTCCAGCGGTCTGTGTCTATTATCATAATAACTTTTCTGCCGATTCTGTGCCTGTTTAAGCTTTTCCCTGATCATTTCTATCTGTGCCGTAGTTTCTTGCACAAAATCCGGCCCAAATCTCTCTTTATCACCAACCTCTGTCCAACAAGTAGGAGTGCGACATCTCCGCCCATACAATGCCTCATATGGTGCCATACCCAAACTGGAGTGAAAGCTATTATTATACGAAAATTCCACCAGTGATAAATATCTATCCCAAGCAGTACCCTGCTCAAGTGAGCAAGCTCTCAACATATCCTCTAATGTCTGTATGGTCCTCTCAGTCTGACCATCAGTCTGCGGGTGATACGCAGTGCTCAGCCGAAGCTGAGTGCCAAAAGCCTGCTGTAAGGCTCCCCAAAAACGAGAAGTAAATTTCGGATCCCGATCACTAACAATGCTAACCGGTACTCCATGGAGTCTTACAATCTCTTTCACATATAACTTTGCTAATTTCTCCGTAGAGAAGTCCACTCGCACTGGCAGAAAATGTGCAGACTTCGTGAGCCTGTCCACTATTACCCAAATTGAATCGTGTCCGGCCTGAGTCCGAGGCAAACCAACAACAAAATCCATCGAGATGCTCTCCCACTTCCACTCTGGTATATCCAACGGCTGAAGTAACCCTGCTGGTTTCTGATGTTCTATCTTAACTTTCTGACAAATCAAACACCTTGATACATACTCGGCTACATCCTTTTTCATCCCAGGCCACCAGAACTTAGTTTTCAAGTCTTGATACATTTTTGTGGCACCCGGGTGTACAGCATACTGACCCTTATGGGCCTCAGTCATTACTTCTTCGGCTAATTCTTTAGGCACAACTATCCTGCCCTGGTACGTTAACAATCCTTGTTCATTTAATGCTATACCATTCTGTCCTTTCAGATACTTGCTGCTATCATTTAGAATCTGTTTCTCTCTAATCCTCCCATACAATTCATTCTCAACCTGTAAACCTCTGAATTCTTCAACACTTCCTATAAAAACATCCACCAATTTCAAGTCACGGAACTGTTCTATTAAATCATGATCCCACAGCATTAACTGGGACACACTTACAGACTTTCTACTCAATGCATCTGCTACCACATTAGCTTTTCCCGGATGGTATTTCAACTCAAAGTCATAATCCTTTAAAAATTCAACCCATCTCCGCTGTCTCATATTCAATTCTTTCTGATCAAACAAATACTTTAGGCTCTTGTGATCACTGAACACAGCAAATTTCATCCCATACAGAAAATGCCTCCAGATTTTTAAGGCAAACACTATTGCAGCAAGCTCCAAATCGTGCGTCGGATAATTCTCTTCATGCGGCTTTAACTGTCTTGAAGCATAAGCAACCACTCTTTTCTCTTGCATTAGTACACACCCCAAACCTCTCTTGGACGCATCACAGTATAATTCAAATTCACCCTCCGGATCGGGGAGTGTCAACACTGGAGCCGTAGTCAACTTCTCTTTAAGTTTCAAAAAACATTTTTCACATTCCTGAGTCCACACAAACGGAGTATCTTTTCGTGTTAATCGGGTCAATGGTAGCACCATTGTGGAAAACCCCTCAATAAATCGTCGATAATACCCAGCCAGACCCAGAAAGCTTCGAATCTCTGTAACAGTTTTCGGTCGTTCCCAGTCCATAACGGCCTCAATCTTATTCGGATCCACAGCAACTCCTCTTTCAGAAATAACATGACCTAAAAATTGCACCTCAGATAACCAAAATTCACACTTTGACGGCTTCGCATACAACTTTTTATCTTTTAGTACCTGTAACACCGTCCTCAAATGCTCCGTATGCTCCTCCTTGCTCTTAGAATAAATCAAAATATCATCGATGAATACAATAACGAACTGATCCAAATACGGCTTGAAAATACGATTCATATAGTCCATGAACACCGCCGGGGCGTTAGTAAGCCCAAAAGGAATAACCTGATACTCGTAGTGTCCATATCTAGAACGAAATGCCGTCTTAGGCACATCCTCCGGTTTAATCCGAATTTGATGGTATCCGGACCGGAGATCAATCTTTGAAAATACACAGGCACCTCTCAACTGATCCAACAAGTCATCAATACGCGGCAATGGGTACCTGTTCTTGACCGTCACTTTATTTAATTGCCGATAGTCGGTACACAATCTCATGGTTCCATCCTTCTTTTTCACAAATATTACCGGTGCTCCCCACGGAGACACACTAGGTCTGATGAAATCCTTTGCAGACAACTCCTCTATATGTTTCTTCAACTCTGCCAACTCTAATGGCGACATCCGATATGGAGCCAAGGAAATAGGCCCCACACCCGGCAACAACTCAATCGAGAACTCAATCTCCCTCTCAGGTGGAAATTCCGGTATCTCATCAGGGAACACATCCGCAAACTCATTAACCACCGGAATCGTAGAAATCTCAATCTCCTTACCACCCACTAATCCACCCAAGAAAATATAACCCTGATCCCCAGCCTTCAAGGCTTTAACAGCTTGACACATAGACAGAAAAGGAGACGGACCCACCGAGGGTCTCTCGTGTGCAAGTATCAACCTCTTCCCGCAACAATCAATCATTGCGCAGTTTTGAGATAGCCAATCCATACCCAATATCAAATTAACAGAGGCCAGGGGCAAGATAATTAAATCAATAGTGTAACCCCTGCCTTCAAAGGTAAATCCAACTTCTTTACAGACAAAGGAGGAATCACTAACCTCTCCCGTAGCAGTTGTAATACGCATAGGGGGAAACATCCGTGACACTTTCAATCCCAATCCTTTTGCAACATATTCAGCCACAAATGAATGTGTCGCCCCCGAATCAAATAACACAGACAAATCAATATTTGAGATAAAAATTATACCTTTAACCAAATTGGGCGCCTTAGCAGTTTGCTGAACATTAGTAGTGTAGACACGCCCAACCGTAGGAGCAGATGGCAAGGCCTGCAGATTCGCAGCCTGCCCAGTATTACTGTTACAATTGTTGGCATAATGCCCAACCTTACCACATTTGAAACAAGCATTCGGGCTCACAGTACACGGCCCTTGATGAAACCTTTTACATTTATCACAGCGAGGGTTTGAACCCCTATCATTGAAACCACTTCTTTGACCACCACCTCTTTTAAACTGACCTGGAGGCTGCCTTACCTGCAACCCCCTTCCCCTGTTATTGTTCTGATAGTAGCCACCCCTGTTGTTATTATTACCAGAAGGACCAGATGTCCTTGGAGGACCAGACTTTGGATAACGGTTGTAAACACTTTCAACCCGTTTGCACTGGGTCACCAGATCTGCAAAATTTCTCACAGCAGTATTTGACATTCTCTTTGAAATTTTCTCATTAAGACCTCTCTGAAACTTGGCAGCTAAAAACTCTGTAGTTGGCATTACACCCCCATAATTAGCAAATTTGACTAACTCATTGAATTTCGACACATAGGCCTCCACTGTCATGGTACCCTGTACCAATTTCTCAAATTCACCCTGTTTGACCTCTCTAACATCACTGGGAAAGTATTCCTCATGAAACAGCCGCTCAAATAAAGCCCAGGTAATTTCTTCACCCTGAATAACAAATGGCTGAGATGTAGTATACCACCACTCGTGTGCATCTCCCTCGAGCATATAAACAGAATATAGCAACCTCTGGGGGTCCTGACACCCCATAACCTGAAATATCTTATCCATCCCTCTTAACCATGTAGTCACTACCTTCGGGTCCCTCGACCCCTGAAATGATGGCGGTTTATGTTTCCGGAAGGAAATGAGCCTCTGCTCATCAGTGCCAGCAGCACCCTGTATCAAAACACTCTGCCCAGCAGCACCAGATGTCTGAGCAACAGAAGAAGGATCTACAGTAGGATTTGGAATATATGTAGGATCAGTAGTGTGGTGACTAGCCTCGCCAGAATGACGACTAGCACCACTCCCCTCCTGCTGAGGAGTAACAGATGGCGTACGGGTAGCAGTCTCCGTAGCAGTATGTGGAGGTGAATTATCTCCCCTGTTCCGAGCCCTCTCTGCTCTTAACTCATTCATAAAAGCATGCATCATATCTTGGTTATTTTTCATCAGAGTCTCAGTCATATTTCTATTTAAAGCTGCCTCCTCCTGCAGAGCTGTCATAGCTGCAGTAAGAGGATCCTGTGCAATCGCACGACCTGCACCCCTAGCTCCACGGCGACCCCGTGCCCTACTCATGATATCTGCACATGTAACACAAAGGAATGGGTTGATCAGACTCACACTGAGGAATTACCTGTGCAGTAATCATAAACAGTTCACAGATAGCTATGCAGCACAAGATGCAGTTATACCCTATCAGAGTTCCCTAACAAAACTGCTCTGATACCATAAAATGTAACAGCCCGTTACGTACCGGTATTGTTAACATTAATTATGATATTAAGCGCAGTTACAATCACAGCAGTTCATTTATAAAAATGAGAATAAACTTTTTCCGATTATTACGCGAACAGTAAAAGTATAAAAAGCGTAATAATAAAAAGCTGTGACCGTAACTGAAACACTAGCGGAAGACTTTCTTAACTATTTATACACTTTATTTTATTACCTACAAGATACTAAGGGGTTCCCATAAACCCACTTAGCCAATTCCTCACTTTTACGTTTTTACCACTTAACTGGACTTGCTAATTGTTTTTCTACGAACACAAAATAAAAATCCGAACTTAAACTCCAGGTTATCTTTTTTCCTTATTCAATTACCTTTCTAACAAGCTATCACACACTCGATTCCGAGCTCGTGAGCTCCGGTTATCGCCGTTTGAAGTTGGACAAACAACATTGCCTACCAACTCCAAAACAGCCTAAAACCTCCAATCTTCATTGAATAAACTGTACCTAACCGCCTATCCAATGACTCTCAAACTTTTATACCATAAACTAGACACCTCAAACTTCGATTTGATATATCGTATGCTTAATTTGACCAAGTAACGAAGCGGGAATTAATTTCTCAAAACTACCTCAAATCTGCCAACAGAAACAGGGCAGAACAGGGCAGTGTGTTACAACAGCCCCCATGGGCTGCGCACACCACCAATGAACCTAAGCTTTTGACACAACGTAGGGGACATCTTAAGCTTCAAAATGGCGTATGGTACGTCCCAATCGGACCACTATGGAGAGAGATACGCTCCTCCAAAGTTCACCCAAAAACTGCCAATTCTACAGAAAATTCGCCAGAGTTTCCTTTGTATTTCCTAAAATCCCCAAATTTGCATAACCTGTTTATCACCACTAATACACCTGAAATCCAGCAAAACCAATGGGTGGCACACACAAGGTCCAACAACGCCTTGGGGCACTTACAACCCAATCCAATAAACACTTAAAACATAAACATTTTCATGCATAAACCATAATGCAAGTAATCATAAACCTACAATAGGCCTAAAGCCCTTCCATCACATTACATACATCCATGGTACATTTACAATACTGGATTACATTTACATTTTCAACTTTAACTTTAAACTACAAATATTTACATATTACAACATCACTTGCCAAATACATTCATAACTAAAATGACATGAAACTAAACTTAGCCAAAATAACATGAACATAATGCTAATGGACTCCTCCTACATACATATACATGTTCATGCTCTAAGTCTAGCCTGGGCCAAATGGCCACCAAAAAGTACACTATACACCACCGCTCCACTCGTCATCATGCTCGTCATCATGCGGGCTTCTTGCCCGCTGCTCCGTGTCCACTGGTACATCCTGAAATAAATGCCCCGAGACGGGGTGAGATATACGGATATATCTCAGTAACCAAGAGGTTCTGGAGAAAACTCCACCCAATGGTTCACTTCGATGTATACAAATAGCATAAAAACAACACCACTGTTATAAAACGGGATAAAGAAAGGGATTTAGAGAAAGGGGGATTATATCAGAACAACTACGACATGCGGGATGGTAGCTACCAATACCGCGCCATGTCCTCGGCTATACGCCTATGGGTACTACCCCTGGCGTGTTCATAGAACAACCCACCAAGGTACCCCTTCCAACCATATACACCCGAGACAACCTAGTGTGCTCCTATCCGGATAACACACCACGACCCTGGGTCAACTGGAACTCCCTCTCGGAGACCTATCCAGTGGCAGTCCGGAAACACTTGCCCGAAGGCTAAAAATATCTACTGGCCAGAGATCTGGTACATAAGTACCCACTGTGATAATGCATATGCATGCTCATGCTGTTCTACACTACTCATACACACTTCCTACCGTTGCCATCAACTAGCAAGGTGGAACACAAAAGGGGAACAAGCCCCAGTACCAAGAGGTTACCTTTCTTTTTTTTCTTTCACAAAGCTCCGCAGACTCCACTTGCAGCTTGCTTAACAGGGAACGCCTACACAGAGGACAATTCCACCCACTTAGAACTTTGAATCCACTCATGAATTTCAACGTACATGTGTAAACCACAACACTTACCTCAATCCACTTGATCCAGGACCAAGGGCGATCCACTGTTTCACTGTTCCAAGTCTATGTCCACGTACGGCAACCTGTACAACCATGCACAGCCGTCAGTTTCAGTCACAATACGTCAAATTCCCCTACTCTCCCCCTAAGGTTCGGCCATAATAGGGTTATTTAGGGTTTTATTTTTCTAAATTTTCTTTCTCATTTTATTTCACTTACTTAGGTTACCCAAAGGCTAGTTCAATCGCCGTTTTACGGTTTTACGACCTTTTCGCAACGTTTTGCGAATTATTACACTTTAGGCACATTTTGCCACTTTCAACACTTATCATTTTTACATTGATTCTTCCACATGCCAATCACCACACAACCCATCTAATGACTTTTCCATCACACAACACAACACCAAAGTGTTCTAAAACATCAATTTGCTCAATTGTACATAAATGGCCTAATCTTGGTTAGTCCAAACCAAGGATTTCCACTCAATTCCTATGGCCCACAACTCACATAATCACTTCCTAACATCATATAATCACACTACAATTCACTATACCACACATTGACACAAAACTCAAAAATTCCATTTCATGCATCAATTTTTTTCTAAGTTAAAAATCCATTTTTTTCGCTTAAAATTTTCATTGCATTTCTAGCATTAATACATCATTCTAAGACATTATCATCTAATAGACATTTTCCATTTGAGCTCTCTAACACCACATATCACAAAATCCCTCTTTAGGGGCAATTATCAAAACTCAAAATTTAACCAATGAAATGTTGAAATAACTTACCCAATTGCACGGTATATGGCTCCACCTAAGTATACTCCACCATTGGAGCATTTAAAATCAACATGACCCCACTTTTTTGCATGAAAACCGTGGCCTATATAGTGGTAGATCTCCCTCCACACTCAATTTCAAGACTCAACAATGGTACCAATGGGTTCAAGAGGTGTTTTCCATCAAGATTCAACACAAACTTTGTTGAATTTGGTTGAGAATTGGTTGGCTTGTGAGAAAGAAGAGATTTGTGCACAATGGAGGGCCAAGGCTGTGTTTTTGCGGCTGGGAAAAAGAAGAAGACGAAGGAAAATGAAGATGAACAGTGCATTCAAGTGTTTTATTTAACTTTAACTAGGTACCGGATCCCACGTGATTTAAAACTCACCCGAATTTCCCTCCGGTCATCACTAAAATTCACTATTTAAAAACCTAATGAGAAATTATAATTTTTCATCTTAACAAAATCCTTTAATTTTACTCTAATTCAGATAAAAATTTGGAGCTTCCCGGTTTTTCGGAAAAACACTGCTTTAAGGTACAGCGCGCTCCGTTAACAAACTTCCACAAATTGACTTAAATCCCTCAAATATTATCAGAAATCATATTTCCTATTTCTATGGACCATTTAAAATCAATATTTGAAACCTAGAGCTCAAAATTCCACTGGCACGTTTTACGGTGCAATCTGACTGCGGTATTTTTACCCGCTAAAAACACTATTCACTGATTTTTCTTAAACTTGCCTATCCACTCAATTTTTCGTTCTGAATCCATTTCCAGGCTTATTTTTATCATCTGAGACCTCCTGCTCAATTTTTACCTTCCTAGGGTTGCGTGTTGGCTAATTACCTTTTTGCCCTTTCTTTGTATTTTGGCCTATTCTTTGGGATTTTCACTAATCCTTCACTTAATTTCTCACTTAACACTTTAATTACTTATTTTAGAATTGTGAGGTGTTATAACATACTTTCTAGTTTTCAGGGCATTTTGTTGTTTCTTATGATTCTGACTCACATTAAATTCTATACTCATATACTTTATTTTTCCTTCTCACATGTCTTTACCTCTTCTTAGGTACTCATAACCATATCTTTCTCTTCATGATACGAAATTCACAATCCTCACAATAGTTTATATCTTCGATTAACCGTTTAAGGTCTTTTAACCACACACACTCCTGAATTTTTCCATCTACAATTCCTACTCATAATTTATACTCACTGTTACTCTATTCATTAACTTAACCATCTCAACTTTATCTACTCAGTCAGCTTAACTCCATACTCAGACCTCTCACAGTCTAAACACAACACTCATCAATGACCTCCATATCGAGGACTCATGCTTAATATTTTCACCCACTAACTATTTTCAACTTTCAATCCACTCCGATGTTGCAAATTCACCATATGTTCCACTTACTTATACTATTTTTCATAATCATCATCATTTAATCATGGATGTCAAACTCAAAACACTATTACTTACAGCTTTACTAACTTCCACCAAACACTTTGGAACGAATCAATTTCCGACCCACTTCACTATTTACTGTTGGACTATTCAAAATTCCATATCTCTCATATACAAGTCCTATTCGCTAGGAATCCTTGACACTTAATTATCAAGTCACTTAAAATTAATTCCATCATTGCCACTACTTCTATAATTCACCACCAGTTGGTATATCAGTCTCTCGGAATATTCAAAGTTACCACAATCACTCATCCATATGTCATTAGTACCTAACCAAAACAACATCAACATTGTACATTTTCCACACACTTTCCACCATAAGTGGCATATGCGATTATATATAACACTCCTCAATCTACTCTATCAGTACAACCGAGCTATCAACTTTTAGGCCACCAATCGCAATTCCGATTTCTAACTATTATTAAACATTTGTACTTGACTCCATTACAATTTACCTTTCACTAAGGATCAAAAGTCACCGTTTTAACTTGAACTCTGGCTCATCACTAGCCTTCCTAGAAGGACAATTACTCAATCTGTCAACTTTAACTCACGTTATTATCCATTTTTGGTCATAAGACGAGGATTCCAACTACCTTGCTACCTCACTTATAGACAAAAATTATTTCATCAGACTTACTTTACACCCACAATAGTGCTTCACTATCACACTTCAAAATTCTTACACACTATGCCTCAACTCTTATATCCAAATCTGACATACTATTGTCCATTTACAAATATATGACCTCGCATTTTGCGTTAACCATATGGAAAAACTCTCTCAATACAGTGGGTAACAACATTCACAGGTTTAACCCCTCGAGCTCTTGCTGTCCTAAGGGCCCCAGATGTAATGACCCACCGATCAAAGAATCCACCCATATGATCCATGCCGTAAAAATGACTTACTACTAGCTGTCCCTATTCTAAAGGCATCCCCCAAATGTTTCTTCTTTGTGCATTTATATCAATTATCTCTATCATACTAACCGTTACACCAATGTGGAACACTTCCTCGTTTCTCATTACTCATATCAAATACTACTAGTCTCCGGGAACTTAACCCGCACAGAGATAGCTATACACTCTTGACACATAGGCCCCACTGAGATCTTCCTACTATCAAATCATATTACATGCACCCAGTGCACAGAGAAATTTATGCTCATAATACATTTGTATATAACCGTAAACGTGTACCCAGTACACAGGGGAGTTCATGCTTATAACTTATCTGTATATAACGGCAAAACTGGTACTTCGTACACTCCAGATCACACATGGACCCAATCCATTTGGTGTCTGTATCACCTCTGTATATAACATCAAAATATCTTTGGTACATTCACATGGGCTACCCCAAATAATCTTAGTAGTAGTGGTATAATATACACCTGTTACCTATAAGTTAATTCATTTACTCTCTCATGTCATTCTTCTCACTGGTAGTTTACTTTCGTTTTGGTTACCCGTCGGACCTAGTTTATAACATAGTCACTATTATAATAACTCATATTCTCTTCGTAATTTCTTACACGTTTTCTAACTCTTAATAGTTCCTTCTGTCTAGTTACCGTTCAATCCATAGTCCATTATCTCTTCCTTGCTTATTCTTCTCACAGATTGTTTACTCTTGTACTTTGACTATTCACTTGCCATGGTTCATAACATAATCTCTATCCCATAAATCCTAAATTTTCTCAAAGTTCTGTACACATCTCACATCTCTTAGTATAAGTATCATATTTCCCATCACATAGGGATCTTCTAATCATTTCCGTCGAATCACAGAGAACTACTTCACCTCAATCCTTGCACTAAAATTTACATTAATCCTTGCACTAAAATTCTACATCAGTCCTTGCACTTAAAACTACTCGTTCGTCCTTGCACTGACAATTATACCTCAGCTCACTAACTAATCTTATCATTTTCATCTTGACATTACACATTAACTCTTTTGCTAACCACATAATTCCACACTCTCTGCACACTTTACACATCAGTTCTTTCGCTAACCTCTTACTTTCGCACTTTATTGTCACTTGGTTCATATACTAATCACTTGATTTCACATTAAGTTTTACATTCATTCATTCACTAATCATACCACCTCACTTTTTGTCGTACAGTAATGACTCACAAGGTCCTGTAACCTTTCTAATCCAGTGCCTGATACGGCTCACATAACCTATATTCAATATTATGTATCAATCCATCAATTTTACTACTCACTTCAATCCTTGGTGGTTGTAGAATATTCCTTACCTTGAAAATATCTCTACTCCGTCTATCCATCCATGACAAATACCAATACTTTCACAAGCGCACTACTATTAGTAGTACCTATATATAGACCACAAGATTATAATTTCTTTACCATTCTCATTATTGTATTACACACTATTATACATTTCAACCGTCGTATTCACTTATTACTGACACGTCTGCCAATTTGTATCGGCATCTGTTAACTACAATGGTGCCTTCATGGCATCTTTATCTTATGACATCCCTGTAGATTATCTCAACTTTTCCTTGTACACATACTACGTAATCACTTCATTTCACCTATATTTACTCGACACTAACGCCTTATGGATTTCAATCCCATATTTCAATATCTCTCACATTAACAGTTTACCAGCATCATAATTTTAAGTGGTCAAATCCCATAGGATTAATCATCAAATATTCTATTTGTTTCTCTGCTTGAACCATCTCAATTCATTCAAGTGCACCCCACCTGTCCTGGTCTCATAACTGCTAATCAAACATAACGTATTTAACTCATACATACACATATCTATTCTCATTTCTCAATAATTCCTCAGGTTCCAAATCTCTCACCTTAATGAAGTCTATTCACCAAGTCCACTTGTACACAATTGTTTTACTATATTATATATATACTTGGAAGTTTCACCAATGTCATCTTCATACAATGGATTCGTCTCACTTATATATTTATCATACCTAGTACCATAGGGTTCACCCATGCAATACCGTACATATAATAGATTTGTTCACACTTTCACCTATAATAAAATTTTCTTTTAACTTTCATCGAAGTCAGATATAATATTTAAGTCTGCTTCCCTTAAGTCTTCTAATATTCATACTTTACTTACTGCCATCTCTTGTCCATGGAGCAGTTAACACTGCACCACAACATCAGGCTAAAGACTCACATCCGGTGCTCCAAGGTTGCCACGCAGGCTTCTTACGATGACCACGCATGTAACACAAAGGAATAGGTTGATCAGACCCACACTAAGTAATCACATATGCAGTAATCGATAAGAATCTACATACAACTAGGAAACACATAACACAGCTACACACTATCAGAGTTCCCTAACAAAACTGCTCTGATACCATAAAATGTAACAACCCGTTACGTACCGGTATTGTTAACATTAATTATGATATTAAGCGCAGTTACAATCACAACAATTCATTTATTAAAAATGCGAATAAACTTTTTCCGATTATTACGCGAGCAGCTGAAAACATAAAAAGCGTAATAATTAAAAGCTGTGACCGTAACTGTAAACTCTTGTGGAATACTTATCTATACTATTTTAATAGTTTACTTTAATTATAATAAGACACTAAGGGGTTCCCATAAACCCACTTAGCCAACTTCACACTTTTGCGTTTTCTACACATCCGAACAGGGTTCGGTCTATGAATTACTGCGGACGCACAATAAAAATTCAATCACTCATACCTTACTATATTTTTCTATTACAGAATTACCTTTCCAGAAAGCTATCACATGCTTGGTTCCGAGCCCGTTTGCTCCGGTTATCGTCGTTTGAAGTTGGACAAGCAAAACTGCCAACCAACCCCGAAATAGCTCCAAACGCCCTACACTCCTTGAATTTCTGCACCTAAACCACTCATCCATTTGCTCTCAAATTTTTATACCATAAACTAGACACCTAATTCTTCGATTTGATATATCATACCCTTAATTTCACTAAGAAACGAAGTGGGAATCAACTTCCCAAAACAGACCCAAAACCGACCCCATGTACAGGCCAGAACAGGGCAGAAACTTCCCCTGCCTGTATAGGGCAGCGTGCTTCTCCAAAATTTACAAGATTTTGACACAATGTAAGGGACATCACAAGCTTCAAAATGGCGTATGGCACGTCCCTATCGGACCTCTATGGAGGGAGATATGCTCTCCTGAAGTTCACTCAAAATTTGCCAATTCTACAGAAAATTCGCCAGAATTTCCTTTGTTTTTGCAAAAATCCTCAATTTTGCATAAGCCATTTAGCATCACAAATGTACCTAAAACCCAGCAATAATCCAATGGGTGACACACACAAAGACCAACAACGCCTTGGGGCTCTTACAACCCAAATCAGTTCACAATTTATTACACAATTTATACAATATAGCTCACTTATAACTCTTAACTCATTTCAATCACAAAGGTCCACTTACATGCAGTTTCTCAACATAACACAAACCATAAACCTAATATCATTATACCACTATACTTCTCATTTACATATCACATATTAGAATTCATGTCTTTCACTTACATCTTTCAATATAAAACTTAGAGTGATAAATATGATAACACTAAACAAAATCTACATGTTCATGGTCTTCCTTTGGGCCTCTTGCCCGCCACTCCTGTGCCACTGCTACCTCCTGAAATAAATGCTCCGAGACGGGGTGAGATATACGAATATATCTCAGTAACCCAGAGGTTCTGGAGAAAACTCCGCCCAATGGTTCACTTCGATGTATATAAATAACATAAAACAACATCACTTAAAACAGGATAAAGCAACGGATTTAGAGAAATTGGGGAATATAGGGCTACAAATACGACAAGCGGGAACGGTAGCTACCAATACCACGCAATGTCCTCGGCTATAAGCCTATGGGTACTACCCCTGGCGTGTTCCAAGAACAACCCACCAAGGTACCCCTTCCAACCATATACACCCGAGACTTCCAAGTGTGCTTCTATCCGGATTACACACCACGACCCTAGGTCAACTGGAACTCCCTCTTGGAGACCTATCCAGTGAAAGTCGGAAACTTGCCCGAAGGCTAAACTATCAACAGGCCAGTGATCCGGTACATACAGTACCCTCATAAATGCTAATGCATGCTCATGCTGTTCTACACTACTTATACACACTTCTTACCGTTGCCATCAACTAGCATGGTGGAACAAAAAAGGGGAACAAGCCCCAGTACCAAGAAGTTACCTAATACTTTTCCACTAAGCTCCGCAGCAGCTTAATCCACGGCTTGGCACACAACGGAATGCCTACGAAGAGGACATTTCCAATCACTTAGAAATCCAAACAACACATGAAATTTCACAATTATACATGTGTTAGCCAATTCACTTACCTCAATCCACTTGGTCCAGGACCAAGGGCAGTCCACTGTTTCACTGTTCCGGGTTTAAATCCAAGCACGGTAACCTATACAACCATGTATAGCCGTCAGTTTACGTCAAATTACGACAAAACGCGAAAATGTCAAAAATCCTCCCCACCACATGGATGGTTCGGCCAACTTAGTGTATTTTTAGGATTTATTTTTCTAAATTTTCTTTCTCGTTTTATTACACTTCCTTAGGTTACTAAAATGCTAGTTCAATCGCCGTTTTTCTGTTTTACGACTTTTACGCATCGTTTTGTGAAATATTTCACTCTAGGCTCATTAGGTCAATTTCACCACTTATTGTTTTTGCATTGATTCTTCCACATGCCAATCACCACACAACCCTACTAATTACCTTTTCAACACACAACACATCACTAAAATTTTCCAAAACATCCATTCCCCAATTTACCTCAAATGGCCGAATTCTCACTAGTTCACATCCAATGAATTTCCATCAATTTTAACCACTCCGCACCTCATATCACCCTATTATATCATCATACAATCATACAACCACTCACCAACACACTCCTAACACATTTTCAAAGTTCAAAGTCTTGACACCTCAAAATTTTACTAGTTAAAATCAACATTTTTCACCAAAAATTTTCATAGCATTTCTAGCTTTAATACATCATTCTAAGGCATTATCCTCTAATAGACATTTTCCATTTGAGCTCTCTAACACAACACATCACAAAATCCCTCTTTAGGGTCAAAAATCCAAATTCAAAAATCAACCAATGAAATGTTGAAATAACTCACTCAAATGCAAGGTATATTGGCTCCTCCTAAACATACTCCACCATTGGAGCATGAAAAAGCATCATGAACACAAAAAACTCTCACAAAAAATGAAATGGGGCTAGATCTCCTCCCATACGCGATTTCAAGGCTTGAAAGTGGTACCAATGTGTTTAGGAGGTGTTTTCCATCAAGATTCAAGACAAGAATCGTTGGATTCGGTGGAGAAATGGATAAGTTATGGCCAAAGGAAAATTTGCACAAATTGGTGGAGATGGGGCTGTCATTTGCGCACAAGAGGAGAGAGAGGAAGGTGGGGAGATGATGAATAGTGCTTAGGTGAGGTGGACTTAAGTGACTTTTAAGTGGGTGGGTCCTACGCGATTTAAAACTCATCCGAATTTCTCTCCGATTTCACTAAACGTCCGTAAATTCAAAACTTATTTAGAAATTCAAATTTTTAACATTAACTAATGTCCTTTAATTATACTTGATCAGATGAATCCGGAGTTTTCCGGTCATTCGGAGAAAACACTGTTTTAAGCTATTGCGCGCGCCGTTGGCACGCTTCTCAAAAATGACTTAATTCCATCGAATATTTCCAGAAATCATATTTCCTAACTCTATAAACCATTTATAACTCATATTTGAAACCTAGAGCTCAAAACTCAACTGGCACGTTTTACGGTGCAATCGTACTGCGGTATTTTTACCATCGAAAAACACTATTCACTGATTTTTCTGAAACTTGCCTATCCACTCAATTTTTCGTTCTAAATCCATTTCCAGTGTTATTTTTATCATCTGAGACCTTCTACTCAATTTTTATCTTCCTAGGGTTGTGTGCATGGCTAATTATCATTTTGCCCTTTCTTTGTATTTTGGCCTAATTCTTCACTTAATCACTCATTTAATATTTTAATACTTAATTTAAAATTGCGAGGTGTTATAGTTCCCCCTTCTATGTGTTAAAACCGACTAGCTCTCACATCATGCAACTAAAATTAGTCTTGCAGAGACATTGACTACAGAAGAATTGCTTCATTCAACAGCAGCTCCATTCCATTCCATTCCAAGATACTCTGCATATGTTTACATAGGGTATCAGATGTTTGAAAGACATCTTTCCATATTATATTTTTGGTAATTGCACTAACATGGCATTTTTAGAATGAATAAATGAAGTAATAAGCAAAATTTATCATCTTTTTCAAAAGCATCAAATATGTTGTTTAAACTATTTTCCTCACATGTCCTGATCAGTTAGCAATGCACTAAATCTATCAGTTAGAGAAACCACGAGGTGTGGCTCAATTGGCAAATTGAGCACCATGTGAGCAGAATTTACTTCTGCGGTCTTATCATTAAAAAACAAAACTCAGGTATAATAACTATAACATATTAGCTTTATTCTAAACAGTTACTTCCACCACATCAATTTAATTATTTCAACTTCATACATTAAATGGATAGACCTCGCTGACTCTGCTGTATTTGCCTAAATGCAATCATTTTTACTGGTTTATTCCCTCTGTCAATCATGTTTTCCGCTTTGTGACGTTAGTCCGTTACTTTGGTTTTAGTATTCCAACCAATAAGTTGGACATTCATGCCACTGACAAGAATGGTTTCTAACAAATTCCTACAGTAAATAGTTTTAACCAACTTCAAACAGATACATATATAGACAAAAAAAATATATATATATATATATATAAGATTGTTATTTCATCTGGCTTGTTCATGCATTCTTTTTAAAAATCAATTCATATCAGATAATCAAGTCCCAGGTATAGTTTCTCAACGTTGTCAAAGGAGCTGGGTCGGATCCTCAGCATCAACACCAAGCAGGACAAAGTGTGTTTTACAACCATATGATTCTTGCTCAGCATTGACCTCCATGTACATAGCCACATTGCAAAGTAGTATACGACAACAATAGTTTTGTTTAATTAGGTATAATGCATTGTTACATTGTTATGCTATAATTCTTTAGAAATTTAATTTGATCTTCTTAAGTAATGTAAGTTTAAACTTCAACTAATGATCTAATAGGAACAAGTATGTGTTAGATCAAGCACTAGTATAAAAATATTCCATAGCATCTCAAGTGATATGAAGGCACTCGTTAAGAACCCAACCAAGAAGAAAAAGAAATGGACGAAAAGACAGAACTGAGTATCTGTATTAAGTCTATTAATATCTATCAGTGTGATATTAAGAAGACAGTACAGTTGCTACAATATGGAAAATAGAAAAGAAAAACAATCATCAGAGCAATTAGAGAAGCTCCAATTTTTCCTGGATACAGTCCTAATCCCAGCCTAGCTTCCATTGGCCCCTCCTTTCTCTATTTATTCCCACTTCATGCAGGAGGTTGCTGTTCCACATTGCTAAAAAAAATCATCCTGCACACCTTGCATAATATTCTTTTCTAACAACCTTGCTAACTCAGCATTATAGAATGACTCTCTGCACCTTTTCCTATAATGCACCCTTATAGCTGGTTTCCTATGAGTACTTCCGTTAGAAGTCATATGCATCTAGAATTTGTTAAATAGGAGGCCCGAAAATGAAATATTTACATCCAATCCTAGCCTCCATCCAAGCACCAACATTTTCTGGAAGCAAATCAAATTCGAAATCATACTGAATTACTAATCAACATCAACATCAACATCACCTTTATCCCAAATTAATTGGGGTCGGTGGTAGATGAACCCACATGAAAGATATAAAAATATAGAAAAAAAAATAAAAAAATAAATAAATAAAAATAAAATAAAATAAATAAAAATAAAAATACAAAAGAAAAATAAGAATATATATATATATATATACATATATATATATATATATATATATATATATATATATATATATATATGCATATATAAATATATAAAAGTGAAAAAGAAAGGGACATGAAGAAGTGGGGAAAATGAAGGGGAAAAGGACAAATCAAATCTGGAACATAGGAATAACCACGGGTCTAACCCTCCACCATACTTATAGCTTTTCTCCATTCCGTTATAAGACACACCGTCCGCCAATCTATATCCCACTCCATTAAATCTTGTTTTACTACCTTCCCCCAAGTAATCAGCTCTTGGTAACAATGCTATCATGAAAAATGCTATCATGAATCCATTCTATAGGACTTTGCCTTCTCTCATAATTTAATCATTTAATGCAAACATAAGTTTCAATCTATATCTAGAAATTGATAAAGGAATGTTTCCAATATTGATGGCAGATGTAAGTTTTACAGATATTAAGTCAGCAAGGTAATGATATATAAACATATAGTGGGGGAAAATATTACTCAAGAACAATTGCCGCACCAGAACTGGTGGCCCTGTCAGCATGATAAATATCTACTAAAACATGGGGGGAAACATTTAGAACAATTACTGCACCATAACTCTGATGGCTGCTCTTCAAGTGATCACAAGTCCTTAACTTGTCAGCAACAAATGCATTAAGAGGAAGATAAGATACATCTAGTGCCAAAGTCTCCGTTCAAGCACCTCCATTTTAAGGCAAATGCCATTAAAGAATTCACACTAGAGCATTGAAAGGATAGTGATACTCTAAACTCCTACCCCTAAACCCCGTCGCCTCCTTTATTAGACTCCTAAACGTCAATTTTTTTAAATGCTGTCTTAGGAGAAATGATTCAATTATTTGAGGGCATATATATATTGGCTTGGTTTTGCAAATTGCCAACTAAATGTACCAGTCCAAGACTACCGTAAGCATCAGAATCTGACTCGACAAAAATTTTCTACATCACCTCAATCTTCATGCATGCAAGGCGCGAACAATTAGAATAATCTAATTTAATGAAGTCAGACTTTTGTTTCTGATCACCGTCTTTCTAGTTGTAAGCTACTAAGTTATACTTCCGATAACAGATTTGATGTGAAAGTATCACGAGAATGTACTTCCATGGTCTTCCTTCAAGCAAGGAATGATATATCCTTTACTACTGCATACATTTCCATGTTAAATTTCCCTATCCTTTCTCAAATAGGAAGATATGCAGAACCTGTACCACTGAAAAATCAAACTCAACTTCTAAACAACGGCCCGTAAAGAATTCTTGCTGTCAGATACATCAATATTTCCTCTACCACAGAGTGCCACAAATTTATCATTAAATTGCAACAGAGGACACTTATCTATCAAATTGGAACCAAGGTATGCATCTTTGAGGAAGACAGTACTCCTTACACCTTTATTAGTGAGGTAAAATATCCCATGATGCTTTATCAAGCAAAGCAGCAACTTAGACGGCAAAAGGCACTCAGCATGAAATGCATCCAGCTGTGCAGATGTCATCCTCTTCTCCATAGTCAAGCTAAGGAGCTCATGAATCACAGCCACGGCACGTTTTCGGGCTTTCGGATCAGCAGCATCGAACCTCCTTGCATTCAAATAAGGAGAAGGAAACTCCAATTTCTGCCACCTCTCAAACTGCTCAAGGAAACCAACATTTGGCCTGAAACCAGCAGGAAAATTTACTTTGAATGCAAATGGACCAAGATAGTTCCCATCTCTTGAAATCTTCACCTTCCTTTGATCCCCATTTGGCTTCATGTTCAAGACTCCTTCCTGTGCCAACCTAGTACTTGCTTGAATCAACTTAATTTATATTTAAAATAGTTTATAATCAAAATCTAACTTAAACCAACTTTAAAAAAAAAAATTAAAGTAACTTTTGTTCCTCAACAAAAATTACCGAATCCATTTTAATCCTTTGAAAAAAAAAAAATCAACTTGTGATCTTTTTGAAATTCAAATAGACACTAAAAATTGTAATCCTTTGAAATTTAAAAAAGATCCACATTAATCTCTTAAAATAACTAACACGGATCTATTTTGAATTTCAAATAAAAATCTTTTTTTCTAATAAATTAATTAAATTAGTTGCCATGATATTTGTTGAATACCCAAAAGTTTTTGATACTTTACTTCAAAAAAAAAAAGGACAAAAAATGCTCCTACAAATCCAAACATGTATCAATCAACTATTTTTAAGAAAATACATATATTAAGGGAATTCAATTAAAACATGTACCTAGCCTCTCTGGCAGTGACAGCCAAAGTAGAATCCCAATCCTCCAACTGAAGAAAATCCCTTCCCTTGACATGCCTGACTGAGAAGAACTGAGGGTATTTAGGAATCAAACATTCCTTAAAATCAAAGGGAAGGCCCAATTCAGGCCCAACAAAGTCAACGGTTTCAAGGGGCACCCTGCAGTCAACGCAAAGCATCAACAGCTTCCTCAAGTTGTTAACCAAGATGGGCTCCATTAAGGTTCTGGCTGGGCCTTCTTCTTGGGCTACCCTACGGGCCTTGTCGGTGAGGGACACAGAAGGGGGTGTTCCATTGACGCGGAAAATAGTGGGGTACTTTTGGATGAGAGCCATGAAGTCCCATTTGCGGACAAAGCCAACGTTTTTTTCAAGGTCACGAAGGAGAGAGTTGTGAGATTGGGATTGGGATTGGATGATGGACTTTAGTTGGAGGATCATGGATGGCTTCTTGCGAAGCTCCATCACCCTGTCCAGTTCGGGGACCCTATGGTAGGTCTTCTTCTTCGGCCTTCTTCCTCCGCTGGATTTTTTCCTAATGATCAAAAGGGGATTGTGGATCTGCTTGCTTGTTCGACCTTGAAAATGGAACATGGCGAAGCCACACACAGAAGAAGAGGATTCAAAATGAGTGTTGTTGCCGTCACAGAGGGACAGAATTGGGAGGGATATGGGTACGAAGGAGAAAAACAATCACTTTGACCCGGTCCGTTATCAGGCCAATGTCGTTATTGGGTCCGGTTGAACCACATTGAACCAAAACTGATTAAATTATGTTGCTAATTCAAATCCGCATGAATGAAAACGATTTTTTTTTTTTTAAATATTTTTCATCACAATTTTATGTTAAAATTAAGTATTTTTTGTGTAATTTTACATTCTCTCTCCTCCACTTCTTTTTTCTTTCTAATTTTACAAAAAAAAAAATGTAAAAAAAATCCAAAACACGTCAAAACGACTAAATTTCATTAAAAATGAGATAAAATTATGTCATTTAAAATATAATTTTTTGAATAATTATTTTGAAAAAGGTAAAGTTACATTTGCATAGAATATTTGAAATGTAATTTTTTAAAAAAATTATTTACATTTTTAAATAATAATTCGTTGTATGTGTAAAATTATCAAAAAGGATATATAAAAATGTTTTTTTTCACATTGTGTTTAGATGAAAAATACTTATAAATTTAATAAATATCATAATTCAATTTTATTATAATTTTTTATTTGTTGACACCTTGATATTATTTATTAGAAAATAAATCATACATAATAATAAAAATTCATAACCACAAATGATCAATTATTAGAACCATAACAGTTATTAAAAAAAGTAAAGAAAAAAGTCGACATATTTGTTATATTGACTCTTTAAATTATAGGTTATGATTAATTTTTTTAATTTTTTTTGTATGTTTAAGTTTATTGAGCCACAACCCAAAATATTGATAATTTAACTACATTGCGAAAATTTAAAAAATTATAATGGCAAGGATGCTAAAAAACTTAATTAAATTTGAATATATATATATATATATATATATATACAACAAGAAATTGATTGCGTTCATACCTTGCTATTATACTTCTTTCTTATTCCCTTAAAATCAAATTAATAACCAAATTCATAGGAAGAGAGTTAAAAAAGATAAAAATAAAATAAAATATTATTTTATTAAAAAATACACACTAAGCATGGAGAATTAGAGGTCATGCCTTTTCAAACAAGCTTGTAACCTAATTTCTAAAAATGTCTTTTAATAAGCACAAGTTTGTATTATTTTTGAAATGAGTCAAGCTAAGTTAGGCCAAAGGCAGGCCAAATTATATTCCCTTAATAGACCGTTTGGCCCATTTACAATGTTAATGGCCAGCTGTTATTCAATGCTCTATAAGGAAAATTGGTGATGAGAGTATGATATGACTCTCTTTGATAAAACCTGCTACTAGAGGTCCGCCACATGTTTCTCTATCTCACTCTTCTAGTGGTGGGCATTGTTGGGCCTGCCGGGAGAACTCGTGGCCGGGGTAGACCGCTAACCATGGACCAAGTGAGCAGCAACATATTAAGTAGGCTTGGAACACCACAATCAAAACCAAAACCTTAAAGCATTAGGTGCATGGGTTCTTCCATTTATGTGGTGCTCATTTAATCCTTTTTTCAACCAATGTGGGACTATATTCAATCATTCACATTGGGATTCCTTAAGAGGCATAACAGTAAGGTCGCACATTAAAAGGCTTAGCATCCTCAACTAAATGAATGGCATGGTCACAATATCTTAAAGAAGAAAAGCTACTAGGGACTTGTAAGGCGGGTTAAAACTCCCTTATAAATTTTCAAATCAGTTGGGGCACGTTTGCTCTTGGTGTTTCTACTTCTCATGATATACCAGAAGAATAATCTTAAGGATCTAACAACAAATATTGTTTATCCTTTGTGGGCATCTGTGATTTCTCCCTATGCAACACATCAACTCACCCTTCCGTGTAATCTCCATCGCAAGGTTGACATAATCTTGCAGAACCTTATCTAACAATGAAAAGTTCAAAATAATGCCAAGGTTAGATAGTTCAATAACACAAATATACTATGAAGCCCTATCAACACGTAAGCATTTGCGATTTCATATTAAAAATTCACCGTTATCAAGAACTGTCTGAGTCTATCAACACCGAGATCACAGTGGCCTTGATTCTAGTACGGAACCACAACGCTCTGGGATTCGAATCTCCTTCTAAGGAATGCAGCATAGCATCATCTGTTGGAATTTGTATAGCAATCCTATAGGTTATGAATAAGAAGGGGGTTGAGGAAGGAAAGAAATAGGGGAGATGAAAGGGTGTGTGGGTTATAAACGAAGAAGTCCCACATTATTGGACAACCAATAAGAGGTGAAAAGGTATATAAGCTCCCACCTTACACTCTTAGATTGCCCAATGGGGCACTACACATTTTGTGGAGGAAAGAGAAATTAAGTGGGTATTGGTCCACCACACGCGCGCTGTCGCCGTCCAGCCCGGCTTGGTCATGTGTGAGAGAAATAAAATAATTTTTTACTAAATTACTTCTTGTCCAATCTTTGCTTCCCTCCAAATTCAAACAGAAATGTTGCTTCCCGCCAAAAGACGGTTCGCCACCGGCAGTTCATCATGTCCGATCAGTGTCTATATATAGATACTGACCCCTTCAGAAAATTGTCTTAAGGAGACAACATTGTTGGGCTTGGATTATTCATCATTTTCTGCATACTGACATCTTCTTCTAAACTCAAGTTAGTTCGTTCTTTAGTTATCGCACTATACTTTTACCATTAATTAACATATATGATATCATACACAAATTTGAATCTATAGGTAATTTCCACCTACTGTCTTTCAACAACAATCTTAAGACAGTTTGTGTTCAGTATATTTTACTTTTCTACATTATATATTGCTTAATGTGCATTAAAGGATTGATCTCTGTAATTGATTGGAGATTTTGTTTGAGTAACAAAAATGGCAAGTACAAGTTTGGCTGCCCAAAATACCTGCATTTCGAGCCCTGCTGAGAAGCCCAAGAAATTCAATGGGTTTGATTTCAAGTGCTGGCAACAGAAAATGCTATTTTACTTGACAACCCTGTGTCTGGCACGTTTTCTCATGGAAGATGCACCTAAGTTGGAAAAGGAAGAATAACTTGATAAGGAGAAGGTTATTGCGGTCGAAGCATGGAAGCACTCTAATTTCCTTTGCTGAAACTATATCCTTAATGGTCTAGACAACATGCTGTATAATGTGTATAATGCCTTGAAAACAAGTAAGAACTATGGGACAATCTAGACAAGAAGTACAGAACTGAGGATGCTGGCTTGAGGAAATCCATAGTCGGCAGATTCTTGGACTTTAAAATGGATGACTCTAAAAATGTGATGAGTCAAGTTGAAGAACTTCAAGTACTGGTGCATGAATTCATATCGAGGGGATGACACTTAGTGAATCATTCCAGGTTGCTACGTTTATTGAAAAATTGCCACCTTCCTAGAAGGATTTTAAGATTTATCTCAAGCATAAACATGAGGAGATGGCACTTGAAGTGAAAGTAAACTGGCCTTTGAAGGCCGATGCATGTAAGGTGTAAAAACAAAAAAATTTACTGCGGAACATACATGCACACATAGGTTCATGCTTTAAGACAACATGATGTTACCTTGTTTTTGGCCTGATCAGTCAGGGAGATCAGATGTCAGGCTTGAAGGGTTCAAACCCTCTAATGGTGACCCACACCACCGTTCGTCAATGATGCAAGAACGCCTTCTTGAAAGCCACCAGATGAACACCACAGTGAGGCTTGCTATGCGCACAAGTGGTGAGGGTGGAGGCTAGGTATTCTGTTTGGAAAGGTGTAGTGAACTACCCTACAGAATGGTGCATCAGATGAAGGAGAGTTGGCTAGGTTTTCTTGACAAAACCCTAAGGTGAGGAACCTGTATATATGCGCACACCTTGATGAGAGGAAGAGGGAATTTAATTCATTCAAAAATGAAAACCAACTTTCAAACACATTTGAAATTTGCGCATGGAACAAGGGAGGATAAGGTCGAGCTGTTGGAAAACCAATTTTGCCAACAACCTCCAATCTTATCCTCATGAAATTAAGTTCAAAATAATTTAAACTTAAATTCATAAACTATCATATAGTATACTTTTCATGCGCATAATTCAGCCCTAGAAGGGGTCCAAATATATTGAGTAGTTGCATTCAAAATTTGAATCAACTCACCCACTGATTCCCTCAACCACCAAATCTGAATGGAGCTTTGTTTTAAGTGATAAGATGACATCCTTATCACTTAAACTTGCGCACCAAACAGCCCAAGGATGTGCTCCAAAGATGCTTCTTGATCCAAGGAATATGCTCGAATAAGATCCTGTCTTATCCTTTTGTTATGAAACAACTTTTCAAAGCCAATTCAAATTCGAATTCAAACACTTGAATTCAAATGTTCAAACATTCAAAATTCAAAATTCAAATTTCAAATTTCAAATTCGAAATTCGAATTTCAAAATTCCAATTCCAAATTCCAATTTCAAAATTCAAATTTCAAATTTCAGATTTCAAATTCAAAATTCGAATTTCGAAATTCAAATTCCAAATTCAAATTTCAAAATTCAAAATTCAAATTCCAAATTCAAATTTCAAAATTCAAAATTCAATTTTCAAATTCAAAATTCGAAATTCAAATATTTGATTATTAATTTAACTAATTAAATTAATTAGTAATGGCTTGGACTATCCAAGCCCATTACTAAGCTCCATGCACCACCCACCCATTTAGGTGGGCTTCCAAACAGCTTCTTAGGCTAACAACCATTATTAGGCCCAATACCTTTAAAGCTAGTCCATCATGACTACAAGGTGTTAGTGTGTGACCCATTAGGTCCAACTTAGCTTCTGACATAACTGGGCTTGGGCCCAACAAGCCCACAACCCAATTAATGACAACACAGAGCACTAGCAATGCTTTGTTGCCCCAGAACTAGTCAGATTAATGACTTGATCATCCTATTGCAAATATTTGGTTACCGTATGTATTTTCCTTCGTCTCGGTTATCTTCCCATTAACCTAGGGTAAGGAAATGTATCAACCCCTGCTGTTTAGGGTAAGCTTTATTCGAAATAGGGAATCTTCAATTTACTGACTCTAAAGGCAGATCATCTCATGATCTCTTTTACTATGCATAGATTCCCGAGTCCCTGTAAATGTCATCCCAATTTCTCCGGTTTACAGATAACCTAATTTCTCACAGAGATTTGACGAATTCCTTCAGCTTATTACCCTAGCCCTGTGCCCTTTAAGGACACGTCCAACAGTATACCTATGAGTCTCCATGTTTCAGGCAGACGAGGCATACAATCAAAACATGCCTTCAAGAACACAGTCTAGGTAATAACTTCTGGTCTAAGGAAAGACATACCCAAGCATAAAGAGATTACTCTAATGACACTATCTGTGAGATTTCCTCATAGAGTCTCTTTTTGGGTCTGTTCAGTGCGAGCTATACTCTTATAGGTCCACCCACGACTTTAGCTAAGATATCTCCATATCTGCAGCTTATGAGGTCTTTACCTTGTATCCATATACAAGTAGATAAGTCGTACTAGTCTTTACTCGAGATCACTGATCCCCAAAGTCAGTGTCTCTAGACTAGGAACATATAATTAGGAATAGACATGCAATATCCTTGAATCCTCATGATCGTGATCTCATCACAGATACTCAAGAGATACCTGTTCTATTCCAAGGGGTTTATCCAGTTCGTTCATATAATATTTACAGTAATATCGAGACACAATATGAAACTGAATAAATAGTGCTTTCATTTATTTGCGACAAACAAAGTTCTACATCTAGTGTCCTTTATTTAATCAAAAGATTGTCTCTAGGACACCCATATGCTAACAAGCTCCCACTTGGACTAGAGCCAATCAGACCTAAGTCGTATGCCCAAAGCCTCATAATGACTATCATGTTTTCTCTGAGAAACAGCCTATGCCAGAGAATCGGCCAGGTTATCGTCTGTGGGAACATAATCCATTTTTACATCATTCTTATCAATGATTTCTCTAATCAAATGATATCTGCGGAGCACGTGTTTAGATCTTTGATGAGACCTAGGTTCCTTTGACTGCGCAATGGCTCCTGTGTTGTCGCAAAGCAACTGTATGGGCTCATCCATGCTTGGAACCACCCTTAGTTCATTTATGAACTTCTTGATCCACACTACCTCCTTAGCTGCTTCTGAAGCAGCTATGTATTCAGCCTCTGTCGTTGAATCTGCTGTTGTCTCCTGCTTGAAACTTTTCCAAGACACTGCCCCACCATTTAAGGTGAATACGAATCCTGACTGTGACTTGCAGTCATCTTTGTCACTCTGAAAGCTGGCATCAGTGAACCCTTTCACTGTTAACTCATTAACCCCACCATAGACCAGAAACGCATCCTTAGTTCTTCTTAAGTATTTAAGGATGGTTTTGACTGCCGTCCAGTGACTCTCTCCAGGGTATGACTGGTATCTGCTCGTAATGCTTAAAGCATATGAGACATCTGGTCTCGTACATATCATGGCATACATGATGGATCCAATAGCTTAAGCGTATGGAATTCCACTCATGCGATCCTTCTCAGGCTGTGACTTAGGACACATAGCCCTTGATAGGTGTACCCCATGACTGACAGGAAGAAAACCCCTTTTCGACCCTTCCATGCTAAACCTCTTTAACATCTTGTCAACGTACGTGGATTGAGATAAACCCAACAGCCTCTTGGATCTATCTCTATAGATCTTTATACCAAGTATAAAGGCTGCCTCTCCCAAATCCTTCATGGTAAAGTTTTCTGAAAGCCACTCTTTCGTTATTTTTAATGTGGGGATGTCATTTCCTATTAGCAATATGTCATCTACATAGAGCACTAGGAAGACGACATTACTCCCACTTACCTTTCTGTAAACACAAGGTTCATCCTCGTTCTTGATAAAATCGTTACTCTTAACGACTTCATCAAAACGTATATTCCAACTCCTTGATGCTTGCTTTAGCTCATATATTGACCCTCGCAATTTGCATACCATATGCTCCTGATCTTTGATTTCAAAGCCTTCAGGTTGTGTCATGTACACTTCCTCCTTCAAGAACCCATTCAAGAAGGCGGTCTTGACATCCATTTGCCAAATTTCAAAGTCGTGGTATGCTGCTATTGCAAGCATGATCCTAATAGATTTGATCATGGCAACTGGTGAGAAAGTTTCGTCATAGTCAACTCCTTGTCTTTGACGATACCCTTTCGCCACCAACCTAGCTTTGTAGGTCTGAACGTTGCCATCTGCATCAGTCTTTCTTTTAAAGACCCATTTATTACCGATAGGAACTATTCCTTGCGGTTTAGGAACCAAGGTCCATACCTTGTTCTGATACATCGAATCCATTTTAGATTCCATGGCTTCATGCCATCTTGAGGAGTCAACATCTTTGACCGCCTCCTCGTAGTTACTTGGTTCATCATCCTCAACAATTTGCTGATTCTCAATCACAAACCCGTACCTCTCAGGTGGATGGTTGACCCTCGTAGATCTACGGAGTTGTGTGTTTACTTCTCCATTGGAGAACGTCGCCTGCGGAGCAGACTCGGGTTCCTCAATCTGTTCTTGTGGATCTTGCACTTCTTCAAGATCAATCTTACTCACACTGCCTCCTTGAGAGATCAAATCCTTCTCAAGGAACTCAGCATTCTTTGACACAAACACTTTGTGTTCTTCCATGGAGTAGAAGTAGTATCCCTTAGTACCTTTAGGATACCTCACAGATAGACATTTAGTACTCTTAGCACTTAGCTTGTCTGATGTCAATGCTTTGACATAAGCTGGCGATCCCTATACCCTGAGGTAACTCAGGTTGGATCTCTTACCACTCCATATCTCATTTGGTGTGGTCTGAACAGATTTAGACGGCACCCTATTTAGAAGGTATGCCGTTGTGTCTAAGGCATATCCCCAAAACGATTTTGGAAGTTGAGTCTCACTCATCATAGACATAACCATGTCTAACAAGGTCTTGTTTCTCCTTTCGGAGACACCGTTTTGGTGTGGTGTGTAAGGAGCGGTAAGTTGTGAGAGAATTCCATTTTCTCTCAGATAATCCTGAAACTCGTGGCTCAAATATTCACCACCACGATCTGATCGTAATGTCTTAATCATCTTGCCACGCTGTTTATCCACTTCACTCCTAAACTCTTTGAACTTTTCAAAAGCTTCAGATTTATATCTCATTAGGTATATATTCCCAAATCTTGATTTGTCATCTGTAAAGGTAATGAAATAAGAATATCCACCTCTAGCCTCAATAGACATTGGGCCACATACATCAGTATGAATGAGTTCTAATAACTCACTAGCCCTATGACTCTCAAGCCCTTTGGGCTTTTGTCGAATCATTTTCCCAGCTAGACAAGATTCACACTGTCCATAGGATTCCAAATCCATGGAGTCCAGGTATCCATCTCTATGCATCCTAGACAATCTTGTTTCATTTATGTGCCCTAGTCCACAGTGCCAAAGATAAGATTGATTATCCGTCCTAGGTCGTTTCATATCTATATTGACCACTTCATTTCCCATTTCCAACACATACAATCCATTTATTAAAGAAGTAGTACCATAAACCATATCATTCAAAATGATAGAAAAAGTACCATCCCTAATACTGAAAGTATAACCATCTTGTTCTAAACAAGAAATTGAAATAATGTTTCTATAAATATGCGGAACATAAAGACAATTATTCAAATGCAATAAAAGGCCCGTAGGCAAAATAAGGCCAGCATCTCCAACTGAATGAGCAGCAACCCTTGCTCCATTACCAACGCGGAGATCTACCTCGTTTCTATCCAATCTCCTTGGGCTCCTAAGTACCTGCAACATATTGCAGATATGAGAACCACATCCGGTATCCAATACCCATGAGGTTGGATTAGCATAAGAATAATTTATCTCAATCATGAAAATACCTGAGGCAGAAGCATCACCATGCTTCTTGTCCTTCACATTGTTCAGGTAGTCTGGACAATTCCTCTTCCAGTGGCCTTTCTTGCCACAATGGAAGCACTCAGCATCACCCTTGTCCTTAGGTGCCTTCTTACCCTTCTTCTTCTTGGATTTTCCTTTGGGCTTAAGGGGGTCACCTTTTGCAGGCTCCTTACCTTTTCCCTTGGCCTTGCTAGGCCCACCAATCAAAAGAGCCTGTGTCCTATCCTTCTTGATAGACACTTCAGCTGTTGTTAACATGCTTAACAACTCAGGCAAGCTCACTTGCATCCCATGCATATTGTAATTCATGATGAATTGACTGAAGGAAGGTGGAAGTGAGGTGAGGACTAAGTCATTACTTAGCTCGACATCCATGATGAAGCCTAGGTTTCCTAGCTTCTCAATCAGCCCGATTATCTTGAGAACATGGCTGCCAACAGACATGCTCTCAGTCATCCTACAAGAGAACAGTTCTCTTCAGGCCTCATACCTCTAATGCCTGCCTTTAATATCATACAACTCCTTGAGATGTACGATAATAGAGGGAGCATCCATATGCTCATGCTGCTTTTGCAGTTCAGGTGACATGGATGCCAACATGATGCATACTGCCATCACATTGTCATCCAAGTGCTGTTGGTGGGTTACGAAATCAAATTCCGCAAACCCTTCTTCCCCTTCCCGTGGAGCTACGGGTATTACAGCATCTAAAACGTAGGCAATCTTTTCGGCCCTTAGAACTATTCTTAGGTTCCGATACCAGTCCATAAAATTTGAACCGGTCAGTTTATTCGTATCGAGTATTGAACGCAGTGACAGTGGATTAGTCATACTATAAGCTGAAAAGGATGTAAAGATAGTTTTAGTTAATATACGGTTATGTAGTTAAAAGCAAATTATGAAAGACTTGAAATAATTTGCCCCTCCCACTATTTTATCTAAGCAAATGACCCTTCCTTTTGACTTAGGGTTAATCTACTTTAGATTTTACCTTAGTGGGATTAAGAGTGCGATTATTTACTTTAATCTCCGTCTGAGACCGCAAGATTAATTTAAATAATGGGTTGATCTTTATCAACAGTATCTCATACCCTCTCTTAACATTAGGTTGACAACTCTTTGTCACTTAGTGGTGCATCTCATGCAACCAACCTAGCACCATTACCCTAAGCACATAAGCCCGGCTGTGCCTGCAACTTATGTCTTAGTTAAGCATTAAACCAGCACCCTAAGTGTCTTACACTTCAAACACTACTCTAGCTCAACGAAATAGTGGGTCCCAACTGAGTTGTGGAGCACCACTATGTAGAAGAGTTTTGAGTAGCATTGGTGGTGGGAGGTAATCATATGCTTAATTATTTATTCCTTTTAAGGGTTCCTTTTTATTTAAGGTTAATTAGGTCCCATCAAACGCATATTGTAAGTTATCATGCTAGTCGTTACCTATGTCAAACATCTATCGGTATACACTAGTCGCTATTGGACAAACATAATAACCATACAAAACGCGGTTTGCCCAATTCATGCATACTAGACGTTCTAATCATACATGCATATAAACAGTTTATATTGAGATAGCCATGGTGCTCGCGCTTTTGTCCTTTTGCTTCTTTAAGCAACGGCCGCTTGTCGTCTATACGCCACTAGCCTATTTCTCTAATTACACATAATCAAAGAAACTCCAATACATCTTTGGAGGGACAAAATTACAAAATTTAAATTACAAATACACTTGTAAATTAAAGGGCGCGATTACACATTAATTTAAAATTCAAAAATTCAAATCCGGGCACCACGACCATCCCCTTCCTGTTTGTACCTGAAAAGTTCAAAACTTGCAAACACAAACATTATATTATCACATAATATTTTCACATATATTTTGACATTTAACATTTAAACATCAAAATAACATCAAGATTCATAATCTTAAATTTCTCATTGGCCGAATTTAAAAAACAATTTTAATTCAAATTTTGTTAATTCTTTCTTAAAGAAAACAAAATTAAACCATGCATGTAGCCATAAACTCCTTCATGGCCGAATCATATAGGTGACTATATGATAAATTTTGTCACAAAATTTCACGCATATAAACATGACACAATTCATGGAGAAAAATAAGAAATCATTCAAGGTACTCTTAGTACCCTCCATGGCCGAATCTACCATTTCAAAAAGGGTGTTCCTTTTAAAACTTTCATAAAGAAAAAGAAACTAAACCATGATGCATAATGTTTTATGAACACAGAATCAAATTTACATGTTCATAAAAACAAAAACTTTAACACTTTAAAGGATTTGTGATTCAAAATCCATATGCAGAATTTAAACTTTAACACTTTAAAGATTTTTGACCGTGAAAAACTCCTTTCACAAACAAGGTACCATCACCCGCCGATGGTAAAGCAACCAGGCTCTGATACCACTTGAAAGTAAACTGGCCTTTGAAGGCCGATGCATGTAAGGTGTAAAAACAAAAAAATTTCACTACGGAACATACATGCACACATAGGTTCATGCTTTAAGACAACATGATGTTACCTTGTTTTTGGCCTGATCAGTCAGGGAGATCAGATGTCAGGCTTGAAGGGTTCAAACCCTCTAATGGTGATCCACACCACCGTTCGTCAATGATGCAAGAACGCCTTCTTGAAAGCCACCAGAAGAACACCACAGTGAGGCTTGCTATGAGCACAAGTGGTGAGGGTGGAGGCTAGGTATTCTGTTTGGAAAGGTGTAGTGAACTACCCTACAGAATGGTGCATCAGATGAAGGAGAGTTGGCTAGGTTTTCTTGACAAAACCCTAAGGTGAGGAACCTGTATATATGCGCACACCTTGATGAGAGGAAGAGGGAATTTAATTCATTCAAAAATGAAAACCAACTTTCAAACACATTTGAAATTTGCGCATGGAACATGGGAGGATAAGGTAGAGCTGTTGCAAAACCAATTTTGCCAACAACCTCCAATCTTATCTTCATGAAATTAAGTTCAAAATAATTTAAACTTAAATTCATAAACTATCATATAGTATACTTTTCATGCGCATAATTCATCCCTAGAAGGGGTCCAAATATATTGAGTAGTTGCATTCAAAATTTGAATCAACTCACCCACTGATCCCCTCAACCACCAAATCTGAATGGAGCTTTGTTTTAAGTGATAAGATGACATCCTTATCACTTAAACTTGCGCACCAAACAGCCCAAGGATGTGCTCCAAAGATGCTTCTTGATCCAAGGAATATGCTCAATAAGATCATGTCTTATCCTTTTGTTATGAAACAACTTTTCAAAGCAAATTCAAATTCGAATTCAAACACTTGAATTCAAATGTTCAAACATTCAAATTCAAAATTCAAAATTCAAAATTTCAAATTTCAAATTCAAAATTCGAATTTCAAAATTCCAATTCCAAATTCAAATTTCAAAATTCAAATTTCAAATTTCAAATTTCAAATTCAAAATTCGAATTTCGAAATTCAAATTCCAAATTCAAATTTCAAAATTCAAATTTCAAATTCAAAATTCGAAATTCAAATATTTGATTATTAATTTAACTAATTAAATTAATTAGTAATGGCTTGGATTATCCAAGCCCATTACTAAGCTCCATGCACCACCCACCCATTTAGGTGGGCTTCCAAACAGCTTCTTGGGCTAACAACCATTATTAGGCTCAATACCTTTAAAGCTAGTCCATCATGACTACAAGGTGTTAGTGTGTGACCCATTAGGTCCAACTTAGCTTCTGACATAACTGGGCTTGGGCCCAACAAGCCGACAACCCAATTAATGTCAACACAGAGCACTAGCAATGCTTTGTTGCCCCAGAACTAGTCAGATTAATGACTTGATCATCCTATTGCACATATTTGGTTACCGTATGTATTTCCCTTCGTCTCGGTTATCTTCCCATTAACCTAGGGTAAGGAAATGTATCAACCCCTGCTGTTTAGGGTAAGCTTTATTCGAAATAGGGAATCTTCAATTTACTGACTCTAAAGGCAGATCATCTCATGATCTCTTTTACTATGCATAGATTCCCGAGTCCCTGTAAATGTCATCCCGATTTCTCCGGTTTACAGATAACCTAATCTCTCATAAAGATTTGACGAATTCCTTCAGCTTATTACCCTAGCCCTGTGCCCTTTAAGGACACGCCCAACAGTATACCTATGAGTCTCCATGTTTCAGGCAGACGAGGCATACAATCAAAACATGCCTTCAAGAACACAGTCTATGTAATAACTTCTGGTCTAAGGAAAGACATACCCAAACATAAAGAGATTACTTTAATGACACTATCTGTGAGATTTTCTCATAGAGTCTCTTTTTGGGTCTGTTCAGTGCGAGCTATACTCTTATAGGTCCTCCCACGACTTTAGCTAAGATATCTCCATATCTGCAGCTCATGAGGTCTTTACCTTGTATCCATATACAAGTAGATAAGTCGTACTAGTCTTTACTCGAGATCACTGATCCCCAAACTTAGTGTCTCTAGACTAGGAACATATAATTAGGAATTGATATGCAATATCCTTGAATCCTCATGATCGTGATCTCATCACAGATACTCAAGAGATACCTGTTCTATTCCAAGGGGTTTATCCAGTTCGTTCATATAATATTAACAGTAATATCGAGACACAATATGAAACTGAATAAATAGTGCTTTCATTTATTTGCGACAAACAAAGTTCTACATCTAGTGTCCTTTATTTAATCAAAAGATTGTCTCTAGGACACCCATATGCTAACATGAAGATCTGATTATGAGGCTAAGGATAGAAGTAGACAACAAGGTTGCTGAAAGGAAATTTGGCAACAACCCAATGGTCTCTAAGAGGGATCAAGGTTAAAGAATCGAAAATATTCTAAAGAAGAAACTGCTAAACAAGGAAAAGGCAAAGGCAAAAAGTTCAAGGGCAATTGTTACAATAGCGGTAATCCTAGCCATCGTGCAAAGGACTATAAGAAAGATGAAAAAATGCCACAGAATCCAAAAAGAAGAAGATAACTCAAGCCAACATGGTTGATATTTCTGATAAAGTTGAAAATTTGAATTTGGCAACGGTGGTGGTGGAGTGTAACTTTGGGGAAGACACTAAAGAATGGTGGGTGGACACTGGTGCCACTAAACATGTCTGTTCAAACAAGTGGATGTTCTCCTCTTACACTTCTGCAAAGAATGATGAAAAACTCTGTATAGGTAATTCATCTACTTCAAAGGTTCAAGGTGTTGGGAATGTGGCTTTGAAGATGATTTCTGACAAGATATTGACACTCAATGATGTGCTCCATGTGCCTGATATTCGCAAGAACTTAGTGTCTGAATCTCTGTTAAGCAAGAATAGTTTTAAACTTGTATTTGTTTCTGATAAATTTGTACTTTCTAATAATGATGTGTATGTAGGAAAATATTACCTTAGTGAGGGCCTTTTCAAACTGAATGTGATGACTATAAACAATGATAATAATATTAATAATAATATAACTTCTGTTTATTTGCTTGAATCTTTTAATTTATGGCATAATAGATTATGACACGTTAATTTTAAGTCAATTACAAGTTTAATTTAATTAGACTTATACCTAAATTTGAAGGGAAAAGTGTTTATCCTTTTAAATGACACAACTTATATGCTTTCACTATCACAAAGAGGTGGGATCCACGCCTTTATTTTTTTGTCAACTCTCTCTCCTCCTTTATTTATCTTTTTTTTTTTCTCTTTAAAATGACACACACTTTACCCAAATTTGAATGTATAAATATTTACTGTCAAGTGTGTGTTGAATCAAGATTTTCAAAATTACATTTTACTTTTATTGAAAGAACAATCGAGTTGTTAGATTTAATACATACTGACATATGTGATATGAAACCTACCATCTAGGGGTAATAAGAAATATTTTATTACATTTATTGATGACTGCAGTAGATATTGTTATGTTTATTTACTTAATAGTGAAGATGAGACTATTGTAGCTTTTAGACAATATAAAAGTGAAGTTGAAAATCAACTTAACAAGAAAGTTGAAATAGTAAAGAACGATTATGAGGGAGAATATGATGGCTCCTTCGAGGAATTATGTACAGAGTTTGGTATTATACACCAGACAACCGCTTCGTATTAACTGCATTCAAATGGGATTGCATAAAGTAAAAATCGGATGTTGAAAGAAATGGTGAACGCTATGTTAATCACGTTGGGTTTACCAAAGAACTTGTAGGGGGAAGCCATTTTGACGGCTAATTACATTATTAATAGAGTGCCCCATAAGAAGACAAAGAGTATACTATAGGAAGTATGAAAAAGAAAGAAACTATCCTTAAAATACTTAAGAGTGTGGGGTGCTTGGCTAAGGTCGCAGTTCCTAAACCTAAAAGGTTAAAAACCGGATCTAAAATCGTGGATTATGTATTCATTGGTTATACACTTAATAGTAGTGCCTATCGGTTTCTGGTTTATAAATCTGATGTCTCAGACATACATATTAATACAGTTATTGAGTCAAGGGAAGTTACATTCTTTGAAGATGTATTTCCGTATAGCAAGATATATGAATCAAGTGGTAATAATGATAATAACGTTGTGAGACCTCGAGATGATACAACTAGTATTGATCCTGTAAAGGATGAACCTAGACGTAGTAAAAGGAAAAGGACCGTCATATCCTTTAGACCTGATTTTCTGACGTGTCTATTAGAAAACGAGCCTTGAACATTTAAAGAAGTTGTAACGTCCCCTAAAGCACCATTATGGGAAGAGGCTATCAATAGTGAAAATGAGCCTATCCTGCCGAACCACACTTGGAAATTGGTAAACCTTCCTCCTAGCAGTAAGCCTTTAGAAAGTAAGTGGGTCTTCAAAAGGAAAATGACACTATTGATAAATATAAAGCTAGGCTTGTGGTAAAGGATACAAAAAATGTGAAGGTCTCGACTATTTTGATACTAATTCACCTGTTACAAGGATTACGTCCATTAGGATGTTAATTGCGTAGCAATGTCGAATGGGCTAGAAATACATCAAATGGTTGTTAAGACCGGCTTCTCGAATGGAGACTTAGAAGAAGAAATCTATTTAGAACAACCTAAGGTTTCGCTATCCCAGGACAAGAACGGAAAGTTTGTCGCTTAATAAAATCCCTTTACTGGTTAAAATAGTCTCCAAAGCAATGACATGCGAAATTTGATAAAGTTATGTTATTAAATGGTTTTCGTATAAATGAATGTGAGAAGTATGTCTATATTCGGAATACTGAGAAAGGATTTACCATAATTTGTCTTTATATTGATGACATGTTGATAATGGGTAGCAATATCAAATGATTAAAGCTACTAAGCAATTACGTAAACGTAAATTTGACATGAAAGATTTGGAGATAGTGGATGTTATCTTGGGTATTAAAATCCATAGAACGTCTACTGTGTTGGCTTTGTCGCAGGGTCATTATATTGCTAAAATTCTTGAGAAATTCAAGAATTTGAATATAGCTCATATGAAGAACCCCGTAGATTCTAATCTTAAAATAACGAAGAACACTGGTAAACCTGAAGCACAAAATGAATATGCTCAAGTGCTAGGCAGTCTTATGTACGATATGAACTGCACTAGACTTGATATTGCTAATGCAATGAGTCTCTTAAATCGCTTTACTAGTAATCCAAATGAATTTCATTAGAAAGCTTTGGTAAGAGTCTTGGGATATTTGAAACACACTCAAAACTTTTTTTTGCATTATAAGAAGTACCCTGCAGTAATAGAATGGTATTGTGATGCAAATTAGACTGGCTTTAATGACACTAAATCCACAAGTGGATTTGTGTTCACCTTTGGTGGGGGTGTGTTAACTCTCCCAAATGAGAGTTAATTTGGTATTTTTATGATGAATTTGCTGCATAAATTCCATATAAAGTGTCTTAATTGCATGATAAATGAGTTAAATATTGTATATTTATGATTAAGTGCTTTGAGATGACTAAGTATGGAAAATAAGACAATATCCCTTGATTTTATGTAAGAAAAGATGACTTGTGGATTGTTTGTCTTTGCAGGAAAAATTGACGTAGGAATACTGTAGCAGAGAAGCTGACGAAGTAATGATATAACAAGCGCTACAGCATGACAGCGTGGACAAAGGGACAACCGAACTTTTGAAATTCAAAAGTTAGTTATTCTCCAACAATACACTAGCAAGCAAGGGAAGTTTATGAAGATTTAATCCAGAAATCACAAGGATCAAAGACAAATTCAAAGATTGAATCTTATCCAAATCCCAAAGAACAAGGACAACAACCTTGATTCGGTCAACAACATTGGCACAAGAAAAACCAAGAAGATAAAGATCTTATCCAAACAAGTGCCAACAATTCCGAAAATCACAAGGAACAAGGACAACAAACTCACACTCACATTCGGTCAACAACAACATTGGCACAAAAACTCCAAGAAGATCAAGATCTTATCCAAGAAAGAGTCAACAGCCCAAGAATCTAGGGATATGATAAGGCTGCAGCAACAAGCTTCACAGATTTTCACTCCTAAAAAGCCCAACTATCCAACCACTTTCCTATATAAAGAGGAGTCCCCCACAAATTAACACAGTTCAGACGATGATTTGGGGCAGAGAGAGGTCAAGAAAGAAGGGAGGGGAAACCCCTCCCGCGTTTAGAGAGAGAGAAAGGAGGTTCTTGGAGGAAGAAGAGCTATTGGAGCATTGTTGTGGCAAGACCATGATGAGGTTTTCCTACAACATTCGTTTTCATCTTTTTTCTGCTTTCCAATGAGTTCTTTCTTTCTTTTCTATGTTTTATTTAATTCCATGATGAGCTAATTTGCTCCTTAGGTTAGGCAATAAAGTACCTATGCTGTAAAATTGAGATGTATGCCTAAACTTTGTTTTTATTAATGTTTAATTAGTTATTCAACGAGTTTGTTTATTCTTATTCATGTATGCATGTCGAGAGATACATATATGATATTGAGGAGGTTGGGGCCGAGAGGTTTCCTAATCCAGACCCTTGTTGAATTGTGTGGATTAATTAGGTTAAGAAAGTTAACTTGATTAAGTTGTGGGTAGAGAGATCATTCACACCACATAGCCTTTGAACTTGAAATTTAACAATTCAGTAATTAGTTTGGCCATAGAGATGTGGGAATTAGTTATTGGGTATATATGTTAGGTTGGCCAAAAGCCCTAGCATACTTTAGTGTTCGGTTACTAGTTAACATTGATATAGGATTGTTAAAGCATCGTTTCAGTATTGCTGTATCAGGAAAATAGAATTTGACCTATATCTAATCCATCATCTTAATACCTTTAAAATTAGTTTACTGTTTTCTTAGTTTAGTTATCTTTTATTTTATAAACCTCACCATAAAAATCAATCTTCTTAAAGTTTCTTTACTTAAATAATCATTGCTTTATAAATCATCTTTGTGGGAACGATACTTGGACTCACACATCCCTATATTACTTGTGACACGTGCACTTGCGTATTTTGTGATTGATTTAATTGATTGTAATTTGCACAACAGGGTGCTGGTGTCTTGGAAATCATCCAAGCAGACTTGGATTGCAAGGTTAACCATGTAAGCAAAATTTAGTGCTTTAGATAAAGCTTGTGAGGAAGCCAAATGTCTTCGTAATTTTATTGAGGATGTTTCTAATTGGCCAAAGCTGGTACCAGCTATATGCATACATTGTGATAGCCAAGCCCGCTATTGGAAGGGCCAAGAACGTCATGTATAATGGTAACTCTAGACATATATGTCATAGACATGATACCGCGAGACAACTACTCTCGAGTGGAATTATTACAATTTGACTATGTTAAGTCTAAAGAGAACCTAGCGGATCTGTTGACCAAAGGGATTCCTAGAGAGTTGGTTAAGAGTTTGTCGAAAGGAATGGGTTTAAGGCCTATCAATTGTTGATCATTGCGGTAACTCTACCATGATGAGTGGAGATCCCATGAACTAGGTTGAAAGAGACAACTAGGTGATGATAGACTGTTAACACTGTGGAGTTTCTGAACTCATACTCATTCCTATGACATGATAGTGTATAGATGAGGGTAAACATTTATGCTTTTAATGGTTTCTTAATCTGATGTGTTCATATGATGTGTGTTGAGTTACATCACAATGAATCACCTATGTGAGTGTGAAGTGTGGGCAACTTCTATAAGAATTTATAAATGCTGATTCTCTAGAACGTTCATAGAACCAGGCAGGTGTCCAAGGCCAAAATGGGCATAACAATGTGGACCAACTATGCTAGAGAAGCAATTATATGACTCCTATTGTCTAGGTATACACTAAAGGTTGACAGTTGAAGTCACCCTAACTACCGATTGACCGAGTATATCCGATAGGTTACGCTAGAGAAGGTTCAAAGGTGACCCCTACCTATCTCGATGCAATTATTTCTCGTTGAGGAAATCACACTTTGCATTCATATTCTTATGCATTTAGTCACGATGAATTGACTTCTTATCCATATAGGGGGATTGTTGGAATTTGTATAGCAATCCTATGGGTTATGAATAAGAAGTGGGTTAAGGAAGGAAAGAAAGAGGGGATATGAAAGGGAGTGTGGTTTATAAACTAAAAGAGGGGATATGAAAGGGTGTGTAACTTCCCGAGCGCTGACGAGGCTGGGGTGTGATCGTCGGTGCGAAAGGGAATGGACAAGGAGCGGCTCTTGACAGGCTTCCAGTGGGGGGTTACATGCTTGAATGAATCGAATCGACACCCGAAAGAGAGGGATTCCAAAGACTGTGTAGGTGTGAGACTGCACAGTTTGGGATAGCTTATAAGAATTAATTAGTACTACCTATACTATCAAGATGCATCTACTTTTTGGTAGCCCAGAATGGAAGAACTCCATAGTTAAGCGTGCTTGACTTGGAGCAATTCTGGGCTGGGTGACCTCTTGGGAAGTTTTTCTGGGAAGTGTGCGAGTGAGGAAAAAATACACTGAAAAGTCTCGTATTAGTATGAGGGGATAGTTATTGATTCTTGAAGTGGAGGAAAAAACACACTGAAAAGTCTCGTGTTAGTATTTGGGGATAGTCATTGATTCTTGAAGTGGCCGGGCGTTAAAGTGGCATCAGAGCAGGGCCTCTCTTCTAGTACGGTGTGGTTCGAGGACGAACCAGGCAGAAGCTGGTGGGAATGTAATGTAACACCCCGTGTTAACCCGGTTTGTTAACATGTCATCGTATTAAGCCACGCTTAATTAAAATTTGCGGAATATCTTTTTCTTTTCAATTATGATGTCATTATCATTACCAAGTTGAATTACTTAATTCATTTTCATAAACACATTGCCTGTATGTAAATTGCAAGACAATTAACTGAAATACCTCATATATAAATATAAACTGAGTATCTAAGGTCACGGATCTATAACATGTAGTCCGGACAATATCCTGATACATTATACAACTAACGTCTAAAAACATAAAGACAAGTCAATGTGGCATGGACAATCCCCATGCTCACCAATTAAGGTAACAAAGCCCCAACAACAGTCTCAGCTCAAATATCATAATAATGACAGAAAACATAAACAGCATCCAATATCCAGTCATGTCAGGATATAGCTAGTATATAATCAACTAAGCTCCGGCCTCCTGCCGCCAGAGGCATCAGTCCTCAAATTACCTGAACCTGAAATAAGCGTCCCCAAACGTGGGGTGAGATCACTAAACAAGAAATCTCAGTAAGACAAGGGGTCCTCAAGGATCTTCCACCCCAAGCTCACTTACACGTGCAATATAAGTTCAAAAGCATTTATTCAATATAGGTTCCAAAATAGTGCAATGCAGCAGATAATCACGTCATGTGTGTTATAACAATTCTACTGATCAGAGAAGGGCATGAATCTATCTAAACCCATACAGTACTAGCCATTGTTGTACTCGCCCACAAGATCACCCCTTGGCCTCCTGTGGCGTAACACCACAAACATATTATAAGAGATTGCATTTAACAGCTCGTTAGCATGTCATAAAATAATACATGAAAACACATCATGCATATAAACCATCCCCCCATGGGAAATGGTGGAACCAATCAATGGCAAAGCCGAGGACACGAAAGCTTACCTTGCAAGCTAACGATCCAAGCCAAGAGTCCACACAGCTCAACGTCCACAAATAGTACAATCACAATCTGTTTGGACCAATAATTATATCAATAATCATAGCTTATACGCATAAACATAAAGACTACATTTTTCTCTTGCGTTTTACGTCTTAAGGCTTCCCACAAAGCCGCAAGCCCTTAATCCTTGATTCTGACTTAGTTAAGTATTTACAGAAGTTCAACTCCATCACCATAGGGTCCACAAACTCATAACTCAAATCTGTATGAACAGTACCTTACTGTTCATTGAAAACTCAAAATATTCAGATATATGTTGGGGGCATATCCGGATATTTCGCGACAGAATGCGGTTTCTGTATTTCGCGAAGATATCCTTCCAAGGTTGGGTCTTTAACCCATTCTAACGTCCAAGCATGAAAGTTAAATGGCCTTGAAAGCCGATGCATGTGAGAGGGAAAAATAATTTTTTTCTCAAGCGGAATTACACATGCAATCAAGATCCATGCTTTAAGACAACATGATATACCTTGTTGGTGATTCAAAACTCCAAGGTGATCAGTGTCAGGTTTGAAGGGTTCAGACCCTCTAACGTTGATCCACACCACCCCACGTCAAGATGCAAGAACTCTTATTGAAAAGCCACCAATTGATCACCACAAAGAAGCTTGCTAGGCGCTCAATGGGTGAAGGAGGAGGCAAGGTAAATGTGTTTAGAAGAGTGAAATTTTCAGCATGAAAACTTCACAAAAAGTGGGGCATGGATGCTCTTAGAAAAGGCTAGGTTACTTTTTGAAACCTTAAGGAGAACTTCACCAAAGTGGCGCACAAGAGGATGAGAGAAAGATTGCATTCAAATCAGATTTTTCAACTAAAAGTCTGATCTAAAGTGGCGCACAAAAAAGGGAGAAAACGGTGGAGTGGTTGCAATTCAAAAATTCCCAACAACCTACCTTTGAATCCTAATAAGACTAGGTCTTAACCTAGTCAAAATTCTTACTTAAATACCATCATATGGCCAGCCATATCCAGCGCCCTATTCAGCACAAAAAGTGTCCAAATACGTTGAGTAGTTGCATTCAAACTTGAACCAACTAACTCACTTATTCTCTCAACAAACCAAATCTGATTGGTGCTTATTTGGTTGACAAGATGACAATCATAACAACCCAAAATGGCGCCCCAAATCAGCCTTGGATGAGGTCAAAGATCTCCTCTTGATACTAAGGATTTGTTCCAACAAGATCTTATTTTATCCTTTTGTTAAGAAACAAATTTTTATAGCCAATTCAAATTCGAATTCAAACATTTAAATTCAAATTCAACTTAGTAATGTCTTGGACCATCCAAGCCCATTACATGATCCATGCGCCCTTTTCCCTTTTAGGTGGGCTTCTAAACTTCTTCTTGGGCTAACAACCATTATTAGGCCCAATACCTTCAATGCTAGATCATCATGACAATAAGGTGTTAGTATATGACCCATTAGGCCCAACATAGCCACTGACATAAATGGGCTTGGGCCCAACAAACCCACAACCCATCTAATGACGACACAGAGCACTAGCAATGCTTTGTTGCCCTAGAGGTAGTTAAGTTTAATGACATGATCATCCTATTAAACATATTTGGTTACCGTATATATTTCCTTTCGTCTCGGTTACCTTCCCATTAAACCTAGGGTAAGGAAACGTATCAACCCTTGTGGTTTAGGGTAAACTTTATTCGAAATAGGGAATCTTCATTTTATTGACTCTAAAGGCAGATCATCTCATGATCTCTTTTACTATGCATAGATTCCCGAGTCCCTGTAAATGTCATCCCGATTTCTCCGGTTTATAGATAACCTAATCTCTCACAGAGATTTGACGAATTCCTTCAGCTTATCACCCTAGCCCTATGCTCTTTCAGGACAAGCCCAAAAGTATACCTATGAGCCTCCATGTTTCAGGCAGACGAGGTATACAATCAAAGCATGCCTTCTAGAACACAGTCTAGGTGATAACTTCTAGTCTAAGGAAAGATAAACCCAAATATAAAGAGACTACTCTAATGATACTATCTGTGAGATCTCCTCATAGAGTCTCTTTGTCAGTCTGTTCAGTGCGAGCTATACCCTTAAAGGTCCACCCACGACTTTAGCTAAGACATCTCCATATCTGTAGCTCATGAGGTCTTTACCTTGCATCTGAATACAAGTAGATAAGTCATGCTAGTCTTACCCGAGATCACTGATCCCCATTCTTAATATCGAGACATAATATGAAACTGAATAAATAGTGCTTTCATTTATTTACGACAAACAAGTTTCTACATTTAGTGTCCTTTATTTAATCAAAAGATTGTCTCTAGGACACCCATATACTAACAATATCATGGTTAATGGATCCCCTAATCAGTGGAGTCAATTACATCCGAGGTACCTAGGACAACGAAAAGCTCGAGGAACTTTCCTCATAGGGATGTTTTGACGAACTGTATAAGAGGTACCACTTAACATGATATGTATGAAAAGTAGGATAGAAATGGTGATTTTATGAAGACTTCCCTTATTTGAAATTTACAAAGTGATGTGCTCTGTTTACTTGCCTGATTTCCTAAAGGCTAATAAGTATAGAATTATGTTAAGATATGATTAAGTAAGGAGATTAAAGTAGAAGTCGGAATATGATGCTAATGTATGATGTGTTTCGTGAGTAAGCTGAATCGTTATCATTGATAAGAATTAAGTAGGAAGTAGGGGCATTTTTCAATTGTAACATGTACATTGCGCAGACAAAACATTTGTAATTGAGACCTTTGTCTATTAGCCTTATAATTGGGTAGAGGATAGAAGGTAATAGCAATTATTATTAGATTGAACACCACATTTTGAGGAACCTCTCCCGTTAGGCTATTAATTTGTTAATTGCATTTTTAGGTGGAAACTTTTAAATTGATGACCAGTTGAATAGTAATACGGTGTGACGTCCAGGGTGAGTGATGATATTGGGATTTTGAGACGCCAATTGTCTATGGTTATGTTTTTCTTCATAGGTGATAATTTTGAATTGGGCGAATAGAAGGTTAACCACTTATGCCTACAATAGCGATAATTATTAAAATTTATATAGAAAGGATGCGTTGTGTAGATTTACTTGTTTAGTTGTCTATTAATTATGCACTAAAACCCTGAACTCTATTACAGTTCTTTAAAAAAAAAAAAATAGCTGGAGTTTCTTGATTAGTAAGATTTTTCCCTTATGTGTTAGGATATTTGTTGATGTCTAAAAAGAACTCAGGCAATTACTCGTATCATGATTGAACTTAGGAAAAAAAAATTATTTCTTCCGTACGAACAAAATTGTGTCATATCTACATTATTTAATGATCACGTAGAGTATTGAGTTGTTGGTAATGCTTTGAGATGTTGATGACCTTTATATCTGGCTGTCCGAATGTAGTAAATTGTTCGGTATGGGTAGTGGTGTTAAACATTAGAGTTAGGCAGATCTTAGGATGGTAAGACGAAGTTTGGGGACAAACTTCAAAACAAGTTGGGGAGAGTGTAACATCACTCGTAATTAGGAAAATATATATTGCTATGGGGAATGTGGATACTTATGTTAAATCTGAATTATGTGTAATACATGTCTTATTTACGAATTATATAGCTATTATCCTAGGATGGAATTAAAGTAAGCTAGAGAATTACTTGAATTACCATGGTAAGTGAATATTAATTTAGGCATGTGAACCTTCCATTAAAAATGAATGATTAACTTAAGTGTAACATATAGAAAGGTTAAAAATATTTAAAAGATAGGAGAGCTTATAATCTTGTGGGCTAGTACCTAAGTAGTAACATCATTGGACTTAAATATTTTTGGACTAACTCCTTCCAAGGGCCATGGCCCAAACCCTTTGAGTGGGGACTTGTTTCAGCCCAAAATAAACACTTGCATACACTCACCCATTAGCTTATCTAGGAGAGAAATCTGAATGTTGTTTCCCATTTTGGGTAACAAGCTACCCACACTCATCTTTCCCTCATCTGATCATGCACATGAGTGGACCGAAAACAAACTAATTGCTTGTAGATTTAGAAAATCCCTAGTCAGCCTTGCCCTAGTGTGCGTCCAATGAGAATAAGTAGGTCAGCATGCATGTGTTCCTATTGGTTTAAAAATGAGACTAGCCACTTTAATCTCTCCTTTTCTATGCGCATGGGTTGGAAGAAAAATCTTAATTCATTGCCTTTAAGTACTGTTAGGTCCGAGATAGACCGTATTGCTATACCAGATGGTATGCGCTCAGAGATAGTGTATATCAACTGTATACTGGGCTAAATGCCGAGGTCCCAATCACTGCGCACAAGCAATAGGCTTTACAACCAAGGAGTGGTGTGTGCACTATGAGTGGAATAAGCAAAGCAATTCAGAGGTGAGTACCTGGGATGCCTGATCTCTTATTTATAGGGTTACCTGACTAGGCTTCCAGTTCACTGAGCTCCCCCAATTAGTCGGACCCTCTCCCTTCTTCAGTTGAGATCCGATCCGACTTAATCGGCCTCAATTAGTCTGTTCCAGCTATTGAGATTCTGCAGTATCTCCTAGTGAGATATCCCAGGGCGGCAGTTATTCATGGCTCTTATCCGTAACAGTTGCCCCCCAGCTCGGTATCCCGCATGTCGGAATGCCGAGATGATCTCTTGCTTAATCGGTCGCCTTTGACCTTGAAGTTCCTTTTTTGTTAACTTATTCCTCATGCGTCAACCAAGTCGAAGGTCGTGACTTCGTTCAAATTTTCATGTTATGATTCTTGATCAAACTGGTGACGTCAGCAGATTTCGAATGTCGGAATTTGATCCTGATTACACTTTCCTGACCTTTCATTTCACGCCTGCAGTGACGGTTATAACAGAACACGTGTGCTCCATTTATTGGCATTTCGCGCATCGTGCAGGGTGCGCTACGTTGAGCCTAGCATAGGCCATGATTGAGAGCATTGAATGTGCGCAGGTTGTAACGCCCTCCCTTGTATGCATCCAAGAGAGTCGTTTGCTAAGCGGAATTAGAGTCTTTAACGTCACATAAGCTAACAGAGATTCTTATTCTAAGTACTAATCCGTAAGACGTTTCAAAATTCTTATCACTTTTGTTTGGACGATAAAAAATATTTCAAGTGATTTAGAAAGAGCACGTCACGGGCTTCGCGTGCATAAAAAATAATAGTAAATCAGAGTTCGTTTGCTCATAAAAACACCACCCGTAAGGTGCACTGTAAAAATTTCAGCACTTAAGCCTTTCAAAAATCCCTTTCACAAACGTTTTCCAAAATAGCCGTTGTTCATAAAAGTTCAAGGTAAAATAAAGATGATAAAGTCTACAGTCATCCAAGAGTACCAAAATATTAATCATTACAGTCATCCAATCAATCAAACAGCAACAGTACAAGTCCATTCATCAGCAAGCAACAGCAAACATCACGTCTTCAAATGCTTTTACGTCCTCCTGCCATTTAGGAAAATAGCAGCCCCGAAGGGGTGAGAATAATCCCAGTAGTGTGGCAACAAAACCAATAATATAACAGTATTAACTAGGCACAAAATCATAAACAGTCACTTCAACATATCCTTGTTCCTTTTCCTTTTTCTTTTCATCATATTCATATATATTGCGTACATAACGCTTTTCCTTTTCATCATATTCATATATATTGCGTATATAACGCCTTTCCTTTGCGCTTTTAGCACCGTCGTGCGCGCACTTCACAGTGGAATCAAATATACCTGGCACCTGAGCTCCCTGTGGATTCCAACTGTGGGCCTATGCGGACTGATGCCAAGTGTCCCATACCCTGGTACCTTAGGGATGCCTATATGATGCTTGCTCAAACACATGGTCCTGTACATAACTATTCTAAAAACAAGGCCTATATGATCTTGGTGCATGCATGCCATGCTATGCTTTCACACACAAAACGTACAAAAATGCTGTATGATGTAAGGTGCATGCTTATATACTTTTCATATAGCCATCACGGCACATATACTTGTTATGCTGCCACATAACAACTTTACCTCATAATCATATAGCCATCACGGCACATTTCCATAGCCATCACGGCACATTTTTGGCAGTTTTCTTTCATAATAAGGAACATATTACTTTTACGGAGTATGGAGCATCATGTCACAATTTTATACCGGTAGTCAATAGTCACATTAGGTAATATCGCCTGACACTTACCTTGCGTGCCTTAAACAATACCAAACAGCAGCGAAGTATCTCACTTCTTAAGCGCACCTAAATCAATTACAACCAATCATTTACAATGGCGATTTACAGCAGAAACAGTGAGCATACAGCAGCGTTTTATAGTGGAAAACAGTGACGTTTGTTCTTAAAACAGTGAGCAAAAAACAGTGAGTTGTTCTTTAAAACAGTGAGCAGAAAACAGTGGTATTTTCCTTAAAAACAGTGGGCAGAAATAGTGACGTTTTCCTTAAAAACAGTGGACAGAAACAGTGACGTTTTACAGCAGGAAAACAGTAACACTTTACAGCAGAAATGGTGACCATTTTAAAACAGAAACAGTGACATCTTGGACCTCAAAACAGTGGCATTAGACAGTGGCAGAAACAGTGGCATTTGAACGTTAAAACAGTGACATAAACAGTGACATTTGAACATCAAAACAGTGGCATAAGTAGTGTTATTTGCACATCAAAACAGTGGCATTAGTAGTGATTTGTGAACATTAAAACAGTGGCATGAATGGCACATTTGAACATCCAAAATAGTGGTATAAAGAGTGGTGTTTGAACATCAATATGGTGGTTATTTTATGCAGAAACAGTGGCACATTTAGTACTAAAACAGTGAGTATTTTTGGTGCAGAAACAGTGGCACATTATGTACTAAAACAGTGAGTATTTTTGTGCAGAAACAGTGGCATGTGAGGCACTAAAACAGTGAGCATTTTATGCAGAAACAATGGCATGTTATTCCTCAAAACAGTGGCACTTTTATACAAAATAGTGGCATCAAAATGGTGCTCTTGTCAAACCGAAACAGTGGCCTATTCATCCTCAAACAGTGGCACATTCATAGAGAAACAGTGGCATATATATCCTCAAAACAGTGGCATATTCATACAAAGACAGTGGCATTAACTTAAGCATAACCATGAGACTTTCCTTCCATAACTTAAGCATACAAATCATCATCCAATAGCTCCACCATTATACTTTCATCATGCTCATTCTTGAATCCAAAACAAAACATACTCAAGGAGACATCTCATGCACACACATGGCTTCACACAATGTAAGAGTCTAAGTTCTAGGCTTACCTCTTGTAGCACACACTTCTTGGTCAAGGATCACACACCACACCCTTCTAGTTCTACCAACAACAAGTTCACACTTCCTAGGAGATGGTCTATGCGCTCAATGGTGAGGAGGAACAATCTTGGACAGCTTCCAAGTGTGAGGAACACGGCTGAACAGTGAGGGAAGGTGAGTTAGTTTAGTCTTTCTTTCTTTCTCCAATTGCCACTACAATGCTCGGCTAGAAGGTGAGAGAAGAGAGGAGAGTTGGCTGAATGTGCAAAGTGAGGAAAAGGCCCTCTTGTGCGCACATCTTAAAGAAAGAGGGGAGGAGTGATTGAAATGATGAGGCATCATGAAAATTCTGGTTTCTTGTAGGAGTGGGACTGCACACTTGGTCAAAACAAGCAAGAGTTTGCTTCTAGGATACTCTATGCGCATGCAATGAGTGGAATGGAGGTGTCATCATGAGCACATGTAAGAGGGTTCTCTAAGTCAACAAGCAAGACAGATTTGTGGCAGCCTAAAATCTGATTTGGAGCTTCCCTTGTGCGCACATGATGAGGGGGATGCAGCCCAAAATCCTTCTTTTGTTGCATGTGGAGGCAAGGGACAGATTTGGTTCATGATGGGCTGCAAAAGCATGCAAAAATCTGCACATTTCAGGCTCATGATGGAAGGTGTAAGGTGGTTCTCTTGGTCAACACTCAATGCAGATTTTGTGTCATAAAAAATCTGATCTATGACCTCTCCATGTGCGCCTAAATGGGGAAAAATGCAGCCCAAAATAATGCTAAGGAGTACATGTGTCTTCCATGCAATGAAGTTGAATTCAAATGGTACACAAGCTAAGGTGATGTGGCGGTCATGCAAGGGGAGAGTTGGCAGATTTTCTAAGTGTTTTCTACTCTCTTTTGCGCATGAAATGAGTGGGATGATACCTCTAGTCATGTGGGTGTTCCTTGCTACACAAGACAACCTTGTTGGACAAGGCTTAGGGGAGGTATGTGTGGGTTTAACTTTGGGCTGAACAAGGTAGATCCAAAAGCCTCCTTGGGCCATCGGCCAATGCAAGAAAAACCAACCACACAAGTCCAAAAGTGACAAGTCCACACACACTCTAGCCCACTTCCTAAGTCCAATAAACACCAAGGCCTTATACACACAATCAAAATACTCATATGATTTTAATAAAAGTTTCACATGCCTACATATGCACCCTCCTATGATTTTAATTTAAATACTTACCTTAGTCTCATCCAAGGATAAAGATCAAACAATTCGCAAACCATCAAACATACACATGCATCTATCTCATTATAACACTTATGTATTTTACTAATTATGTGGGATGTTACACTCTCCCCACCAAAAAGGAATTTTGTCCGCAAAATAAACTTACTTAAGAGCTAAACAGTTCTGGATAGCGTTTCTGAATGTCGCCCTCGCGCTCCCAAGTTGCTTCAGCTGCCGATCTGTTGTTCCACAATACTTTCACCAAAGGAATCTCTTTAGAACGGAGTCGCTTGGCGGATCTTTCAAGAATTTGGAACGGTTGCACTTGATACGTCAGATTTTCCTTTAATTCTACTTCCTCCGGCTGTAACACATGAGATGGATCGGAGAGATATCTCCGTAGCTGCGACACATGAAATACATTGTCAATTCCTGACAGATTGGGTGGTAACGCCAACCGATATGCAGACTCTCCAATCCGGTCCATTATCAGATATGGTCCTAGGTACCGTGGACTCAACTTCTTTACTCCCATTCTCCTTCCGAGTCCCGATGTAGGTGTGATTCTCAAAAATACATGGTCTCCGACTTCGAAAGATAGGGGCTTATGACGCTTGTCGTAATAACTCTTCTGTCTGGCCTGAGCCCGCTGCATATTTTCCCGAATCTTCTTTACCTGCTCGGATGTTTCTTGAATTAGATCAGGTCCTAACATACTTCGCTCACCCACTTCAGTCCAGCATAAAGGGAATCTGCATTTCCTCCCATACAAAGATTCATACGGTGCCATCTGAATACTGGAGTGGTAACTGTTGTTGTAAGCAAATTCCTTCAGAGAAAGATAATTATCCCAGCTGCCTCCTAACTCCAAAACGCATGCTCGCAACATGTCCTCTAAAGCTTGAATGGTGCGTTCTGTCTGTCCATCGGTCTGCGGATGATAAGCAGTACTCAACCTCAAGTGGGTCCCTAATGATCTTTGAAAAGATTCCCAGAACTTAGATGTAAACTTGGGATCACGATCACTGACAATACTAGTAGGAACTCCGTGCAGCTTCACAATCTCCTGCAGATAAATTCTGGCAAGCCTCTCTGTATTATACGTGGTTCTAACACGCAAGAAATGAGCTGACTTCGTTAAACGATCAACAATTACCCAGATAGAATCATATCCTTCTCGCGTCCGAGGAAGTCCAACTACAAAATCCATCGCAATACTGTCCCACTTCCATTCGGGAATCTCCAAAGGTTGAAGGAGTCCCGAAGGTTTCTGATGTTCGTACTTCACCTTCTGACAAGTTAGACATCGAGATACATACTCCGCAATATCACGCTTCATACCCGGCCACCAAAACGAGGTTTTCAAATCATGGTACATCTTCGTGGATCCAGGATGAACTGCATACTTGCCCTTATGAGCCTCCTGCAAAACTTCTTGCTTCGACTCTTCATTCGGCACAACTAACCGGCCTTGGAATCTCCAAGTATCATTCCCATCCTTTACAACATCTTGGTTGCCAACCAATTCGCGGACTAACTCTTCATCTTTCTGAGCCTCCTTAATTCTACTGATCAATTCATTCTCCACCTTTATATTTCCCAATCTTATGCTATTCCCTTTCTCATCTACAGATAAATTCAAGTCTCGAAAGGCCTCAAACAATTTCAATTCTTCCATCATCAGAGTTGCAGTGTGCAGTGTCTTCCTACTCAGGGCGTCAGCTACCACGTTTGCCTTTCCTGGGTGGTATTTAAGTTCAAAATCATAGTCCTTCAGAAATTCCATCCACCGTCGTTGCCGCATATTCAGCTCCTTCTGATCGAACAAGTACTTCAGACTCTTGTGATCGCTGAACACGTCAAACTGCGAACCATACAAGTGGTGCCTCCAGATTTTAAGTGCGAACACTATAGCTGCTAACTCCAAATCGTGCGTAGGATAATTTTCTTCGTGAGGCTTAAGTTGTCGACATGCGTAAGCTACCGCCATACGATCCTGCATCAACACGCATCCAAGTCCTTTCAGCGACGCATCACAGTATACTTCGAACTTTCGGGTAGGATCCGGAATCGTGAGTACAGGAGCACTTGTTAACCTGCTCTTCAGTTCCATGAAACATTCTTCACAAGCTTCGGTCCACTCAAACGGCTTATCCTTCCGAGTGAGACGGGTAAGAGGTTGCACTATCTGAGAGAAATTCTGGATAAACCTTCGATAATATCCAGCAAGACCTAAGAAACTTCTTACTTCTGTGACAGTCTTGGGTCGTTCCCAATTCATGACAGCTTCAACCTTGCTGGGGTCCACCGCGATACCTTCTGACGAAATGACATGGACCAGAAACTGGACCTCCTTAAGCCAAAACTCGCACTTCAACCACTTCGCGTACAACTGCTTCTCCTTCAATATTTGCAAGACAATCCTCAAATGTTCCGCATGCAGCTCTTCATTAGCTGAGTAAATCAGGATATCGTCGATAAACACAATGACAAACTGATCAAGGAATGGGCGGAAGATGCGGTTCATGTAGTCCATGAATACCGCTGGAGCATTTGTAAGTCCGAATGGGATCACCTGATATTCGTAGTGCCCATAACGAGTCCTAAAAGCTGTTTTCGGAATATCCTCCGGTTTGACCCGGATCTGATGGTATCCCGATCGTAAATCTATCTTGGAAAAGACTCTGGCTCCTCTCAGCTGGTCCATCAAATCGTCGATCCTCGGTAGCGGATACTTATTCTTCACCGTAACTTTGTTCAGCTGTCGGTAATCTACACACAGACGTAAACTTCCGTCCTTCTTCTTAATCAAGATGGCTGGAGCACCCCATGGAGAGGTACTCGGTCTGATGAATTCCTTTGCCAAAAGCTCTTCTATCTGCTTCTTCAACTCTCGAAGTTCCAAAGGCGCCATGCGATACGGAGCAATGGAGATTGGTCCAACTCCAGGAACAAGTTCGATAGAAAATTCTATTTCCCTATGAGGAGGCAATCGAGGTATTTCATCCGGGAATACCTCCTCGAATTCTCTAACTACAGGCACATTCTGAATTTGATTGTCAACCGAGGTCTCAGCCTCGATCGACAAAAGATACCCTGCTGCTCCCTTGCGGAGCTCTTTTCTAACTTGTAATAAAGAAATGAGAGAGAACGGTTGAAAATTACCCTCTTTCGCATCCAGAGTGAACACCCGTGCTTGCGTAGGCTGTTGATCAGCGTTCTGGGGGCATTTGTAAGCAAAATGTCCTTGCTGGCCACATCTGAAACATGCATTGTTGTTCTTGCGACAAACTCCAAAGTGGTTCTTTCCACACGTAGCACAAACAGTCGCACCCTGACGTCCAGTCGATGATTGACCAACAGTATTGCTTCTCTTAAAATTTCCAGGTCGCGCCTGCAACTGCGGACCTCTGCCTCGACCCCTACCAGGTGCCGTCCTGAAGAATCTGCCTGCTCGGTTTCCTCCGTGAAATTGTGCTGGTGGCTTGTTCAAATTCTTGGCCTCATTGATGATTCCTTCGGCCTGACGACTCTGATTGATGAGCTCCGGAAGTGTACGATTAGCCGTCGTCAAAATGAGTTTACGGATCTCCGGATGTAATCCGCTCTCGAACTTCTCCACCTGCCATTCCTCATCATAAATGTTCCGGTCAAAGTTGGCGTACTCGATCAGCTGCCCAAATTTTGCAATGTACTCATTGACCGTCATGTTATCCTGTCGGAGTGACAGCAGTTCAGTGTGCCTCATTCTTCTCATTGCTTTAGGAAAATACTTATCCAAAAATACTTGTCTGAATACGGCCCACGTCAGCTCAACGTCCTGAGCTCTCAGCAGAGCCCTCGCACCAGTCCACCATGTTAAAGCTTCTCCCATCAGCTGATACGATGCGTAATCGGTCTTCTGCGCTTCCGGGCATGCCATACGTTCGAAAATATGCTCGATCATCTGCAGCCACTTCGCTGCAGCCTCGGGGTTGTCTTCACCCTCAAAGGTAGGTGGTTGGAAGTTGCGGAAGTCTTTCAACCTCCGACGGGCTATTTCTTCTGCATTTTCATGCAGTGGGGGTTGGTTCAGGTTCTGTTGCCTAAGGTCGCGCCATTCTTGGCTCATATTCTGGATAAACGTTGCCAGTCCCCCAATAGTAGTGATAAGATCCTCTTCCGCATCGCCAGACCTTCCCCGAGTTGAACCGCGACCACCTGCCATGATTCTGCACTCACAATATCATGAAATGAGTTGATCAGGCTCACCGCAAGTTATTTATGGCAGCAGTCCCAAGTAGGTACTCGGGTTCAATTCGGACAAGTTGACTATGCATCCGTGTCTTATCACAGAACGGTCTAAACAATCTAACTACCCTAGCTAATATATACTTAAACTATAGCACATTTAGGCAGTCAATCAGCAGATAAACACAATCCACAATCAATTCAATCAATCACAAGCAAATCCATGGACCAAACTGCTCTGATACCAATTAGTGTAACGCCCTCCCTTGTATGCATCCAAGAGAGTCGTTTGCTAAGCGGAATTAGAGTCTTTAACGTCACATAAGCTAACAGAGAATCTTATTCTAAGTACTAATCCGTAAGACGTTTCAAAATTCTTATCACTTTTGTTTGGACGATAAAAAATATTTCAAGTGATTTAGAAAGAGCACGTCGGGGGCTTCGCGTGCATAAAAATATAATAGTAAATCGGAGTTCGTTTGCTCATAAAAACACCACCCGTAAGGTGCACTGTAAAAATTTCAACACTTAAGCCTTTCAAAAATCCCTTTCACAAACGTTTTCCAAAATAGCCGTTGTTCATAAAAGTTCAAGGTAAAATAAAGATGATAAAGTCTACAGTCATCCAAGAGTACCAAAATATTAATCATTACAGTCATCCAATCAATCAAACAGCAACAGTACAAGTCCATTCATCAGCAAGCAACAGCAAACATCACGTCTTCAAATGCTTTTACGTCCTCCTGCCATTTAGGAAAATAGCAGCCCCGAAGGGGTGAGAATAATCCCAGTAGTGTGGCAACAAAACCAATAATATAACAGTATTAACTAGGCACAAAATCATAAACAGTCACTTCAACATATCCTTGTTCCTTTTCCTTTTTCCTTTTCATCATATTCATATATATTGCGTACATAACGCTTTTCCTTTTCATCATATTCATATATATTGCGTATATAACGCCTTTCCTTTGCGCTTTTAGCACCGTCGTGCGCGCACTTCACAGTGGAATCAAATATACCTGGCACCTGAGCTCCCTGTGGATTCCAACTGTGGGCCTATGCGGACTGATGCCAAGTGTCCCATACCCTGGTACCTTAGGGATGCCTATATGATGCTTGCTCAAACACATGGTCCTGTACATAACTATTCTAAAAACAAGGCCTATATGATCTTGGTGCATGCATGCCATGCTATGCTTTCACACACAAAACGTACAAAA
>JAVKPL010012268.1:0-57578 GCA_032173675.1 Gastrolobium villosum | reverse complement strand
TCCGTAATTTAGGGCCAAAAAGGGCAAAAGGGCAAAATGGTAATTTGTCAAAGAACGTAAACCGAGGCATGAAAAATGGAGTTAGAGATTTAATATGACAAAAATAATGCTGGAAATGGAATCAGGGCGGAAAATTGAGTGAATAGGCAAATTTGGGAAAAATTGATGAATAGTGATTTTTTAGTATTAAATACTGCGGTACGAGTGTACCGATAAGTGTGAAATTTTTATCAATATTTTGAGGAAAGAAAAATATGACATGGACTGGAAAAATATGTAGATTAAGAATATATGATCAGAATTTTTATCGGGACTAAAGTTAGATCGCGTGTGGGATCCGTGGGATCAAAACCCACTTAAGTTCCCTCACTTTTCCCCTCACCCTCACGCCCTCTCTCCTCCTCTTCTTCTTCCTCACCCGTGAACCCCTCCCATTTACAAAGAACATGGCCATTTCTCTTCCTCTTCACCAATTCTTCATTTCTTCACCAAATCCTTTGATTTTGGTGTTGAAATCTATTGTAAACAACCTTCTAAATCCATTGGTAACACTTACAAGCCATGAAACCATCCCCATTGCTGCGTTTTGGGCAAGGACAGATTCGACCCATTAGAGTTTTTGGAGATTTCTTGGAGTTTTGGTCTTCAAATGGTTTAGTGAAGCCTTGGTGGTGATCATACAACACATTGTAAGTATATTTGTGGTCTTTTGATGGTTGATTTCATAGATCTATGAATTTGTGTTCAAACCTTTGATTCTAGATGTGTGATGATAGAGAGCTCAAATGGAAAATTGCTATTAGATGAAAATGCCTTAGAATGATGCATGAAAGCTAGAAATGCTATGATAAATTTTGGTGAAAAAGTTAGGTTTTTAACTTAGGAAATTTTGGGTTGAGTTTCATAATTTTGTGAAATTGGTAAGTGATGTAATTGAATAATTGAATGGTGGACCATTGGTATAGGTTGATAATATGATTACATGATTAGTATGAGTGTTAAAATGAATTGAAAAGCCTTGGGGCATATCTTTTGAGGAATCCGAATTATGATGAAAGGTGAGGAAAAATGATATAAAAATGATGTAGTGGAAGTTGAATGATTGAAAATGATGATTAATTGGATGATGGTATAGTGTGGTAAAGTGGAATGAGAAGAAATAATGTGTGATTCATGGTGGGATTGGTAAATTAACCTATAAAAGAAATTGAAGTAAAATGGTATGGAAAAATAGCCTTTGGCCTAGGTGATTTAAATGATGATTAATTGTGTAAATGAATGGTTGACATTGGAATTGTATTGATAATCATGTTGTGGATTATCTAGGTTGCCTCTTTTGGACGCTTTGGAAGCGGATAAGCTTGGAGCTTACGTTTGGAGCATGGGCTCGGTATTAAGGTAACCTTTGGAACTGGGGTTTAGCCCTTGTGTGCTCCACCACACCTAGTGGATGGTTGTGGTTGGATTATGTGGTTATGACATTGTGTGATTGTGTGCTTGTATGCATATTGCTTGATTTTGTGAAAATTGTTTGGTCACTGGCCAGTTGACGTGTGTGGAGTTTGGACATCCGCTGGGTTCGTCCTTGTGAGAATGCCATTCGGGTTTTGCCGTGGAGTCGACTCTGGGAGCGGCGCCAGGATGATCCAAACGGGGACGTCCGCCGGATAGGGCTCACGAGGAGTTCCGGTTGGGTATTGCCATGGAGTCTTCTCAACCATGGGAGAGGCGCCAGGACTGTCTCGGGAGTTATATGATGGAGTCCTTGAACATGAATCCATGAGTGGATGTTCTTGGGTTGTCTCCAGTTGATGGGTGATATTGCATTGCTTGCATATTATATGATGTTGTATTTGCACATTGAGTGAGCCATGGGGTGGAGAAACCTCCAGGGCCCTTGGTTTACTGAGATATATTTATATATCTCACCCCGTGTTGTGGGGCATCATTTCAGGTTAGGTTGAGCCTGGAAGAGTGGAGCATGAGGTGCATATGGGAGGCACCATGTGATGAGCATTGGATAGGGACACATCTTGCATATGTTTTATGCTTTAGACTTAGGCCATGAACTAGTGCATGTTGGAAATGCCATGCTTGTATGTTCATGAACACATGTTAGATCCTTCAATATGATGATTTATGCAATAAAAAAATTTATGGTGCTATTGGATTGTTGTAACTTAGTGAAATTGGTGGTAATTGATGAAAATGTGAAATGTAAACATGTATTGTACCGAATAGAAATAAAGGAAGGTGTGCTGGTATACGTAAATGATTGAATTGAGTTGATATTGGTATGGTGATGTTGGTAGTCTTTCCTAAATGTATGGGAGCTAGAACAATTGAGTATAGGTGAGAACTAGTGGTATGTCTTTGACATGGTGGGGAATTGGAACCCCGATGAATTCATAGAAATTTGAATGTGAGTGCTTATGTGTAATGTTGGATACCTTATGGTACAATAATAAGGTTATAAGACCCTTGATGAGGGCATGTATATGGATGACTTAATATGCTTGGATGTAGAAATAAATTGAAATTTCCAAAATTGGGATTGAGGATTGTGAGTAACTTAAAAGAACTATGGGAATGATGTGTGGGATAAATCAAGGTTGAAATTGGGACTTTAGTCCATGATGATGTAATATTGGCTGAATATAAGTAAGGGTATCATATGTATAAAAAGTAAAATATAAGAAGTTGAGGAAATTGCCATGTAAGGCATTGGATGAATTTGATTGAAAGTATGAGAGTCCATAAGTTAAGGATGGTTGGACTTGACAAATGTGAGGTGAGAAAATATAACTGAGTGTGGTGTATAGAATGAAACACATGTGGAATTGATACATGAGTACGGAATTGTAATTAAAGAAAATTGTTAGTGGAAATCTTAGGCATGTTGCCTTAAAATGGAGAAATCAGTGATGAACTGTGTGTCAAGTTTGGAGATGATTAATTGAAATTGCAAGTATGATCTAGTGTATAAAATTCAGGAGTGGATTCGTGATTGAAAGCCTTGAAATGACTGATGTGAGGTAGGAATTGTCATGTGTGGTCCATTGGGGACCAGATAAAGGTCTTGAGAAAAAGATTCGCCATTGTGTTTTGGCGAAATTGGTGAACTTGTAAGGTTAGATTGATTGTTGAACACAGAAATGGTGCTTGCTAAAGGTAAAGAGTTGAGGTAAAATTGTATGTTATAGGTTAAGAACGTGAGAAAAGCAAAGTGTGTATATATGAGTTGTGGCTAAATGCCAAAAATGAGGATTTGTCCCTCGGAAAATAAAAGTATAGTGAGCGTGAACTGGGTGTTTACTCAGTGAGTTGCACTGAGAGGCTGTGAGATTGCATAATAGTGTTTAATGTGGAATACGAAATGTGGAAAGATTGATGATGAGAGTTAATAGTTCGTAGAAATCAAAAAGCAAAGAAAGATAATTGTGACTGTAATGTGCCAATAAGTAAGAGTTGCCTGTGTGGCACAGATTGAATAGGATGTAGCATAACCCTATGGGTATATAGGTTGATATGTTAATTTGGTAGGAAAACCTGCCAAGAGAAAATATGAGCTATATGTGCTAGGTAGCAGGACTTGTGAAAAGAAATTGAAAAGCATATGAAAAGAAATTGGCTTGGTAAAGCATTGATAGTGCACAACTGTGTGGTGCACTCCGGTTGTTCACATATGGTGTCACCGGTTGAGATTGAGATTGGGAAGGACTTGAGGTCTCCCATTTGGGCCTTTGAAAGGCAAGACTATTGTGAAATGTGGCTGAAAAACCAAAAGAAAAAAAAATGTAAACAATTATTTTGGTGTCCGCGCACTGGATGAAGCTTCTTGGGTACGGGGGACTGAGATTCTCTGGCTGTATCCCGAGTTAGCATATGTGCATAGTTGATTTTGCGGACAAAATTCCTAAAAGGTGGGGTGAATATAACACCTCGGAAAATTAAATGTGAATTTATGTGATAAAATATGGGTTTAAAAGGGAAGGATTAGTGAAAATCCGTAATTTAGGGCCAAAAAGGGCAAAAGGGCAAAATGGTAATTTGTCAAAGAACGTAAACCGAGGCATGAAAAATGGAGTTAGAGATTTAATATGACAAAAATAATGCTGGAAATGGAATCAGGGCGGAAAATTGAGTGAATAGGCAAATTTGGGAAAAATTGATGAATAGTGATTTTTTAGTATTAAATACTGCGGTACGAGTGTACCGATAAGTGTGAAATTTTTATCAATATTTTGAGGAAAGAAAAATATGACATGGACTGGAAAAATATGTAGATTAAGAATATATGATCAGAATTTTTATCGGGACTAAAGTTAGATCGCGTGTGGGACCCGTGGGATCAAAACCCACTTAAGTTCCCTCACTTTTCCCCTCACCCTCACGCCCTCTCTCCTCCTCTTCTTCTTCCTCACCCGTGAACCCCTCCCATTTACAAAGAACATGGCCATTTCTCTTCCTCTTCACCAATTCTTCATTTCTTCACCAAATCCTTTGATTTTGGTGTTGAAATCTATTGTAAACAACCTTCTAAATCCATTGGTAACACTTACAAGCCATGAAACCATCCCCATTGCTGCGTTTTGGGCAAGGACAGATTCGACCCATTAGAGTTTTTGGAGATTTCTTGGAGTTTTGGTCTTCAAATGGTTTAGTGAAGCCTTGGTGGTGATCATACAACACATTGTAAGTATATTTGTGGTCTTTTGATGGTTGATTTCATAGATCTATGAATTTGTGTTCAAACCTTTGATTCTAGATGTGTGATGATAGAGAGCTCAAATGGAAAATTGCTATTAGATGAAAATGCCTTAGAATGATGCATGAAAGCTAGAAATGCTATGATAAATTTTGGTGAAAAAGTTAGGTTTTTAACTTAGGAAATTTTGGGTTGAGTTTCATAATTTTGTGAAATTGGTAAGTGATGTAATTGAATAATTGAATGGTGGACCATTGGTATAGGTTGATAATATGATTACATGATTAGTATGAGTGTTAAAATGAATTGAAAAGCCTTGGGGCATATCTTTTGAGGAATCCGAATTATGATGAAAGGTGAGGAAAAATGATATAAAAATGATGTAGTGGAAGTTGAATGATTGAAAATGATGATTAATTGGATGATGGTATAGTGTGGTAAAGTGGAATGAGAAGAAATAATGTGTGATTCATGGTGGGATTGGTAAATTAACCTATAAAAGAAATTGAAGTAAAATGGTATGGAAAAATAGCCTTTGGCCTAGGTGATTTAAATGATGATTAATTGTGTAAATGAATGGTTGACATTGGAATTGTATTGATAATCATGTTGTGGATTATCTAGGTTGCCTCTTTTGGACGCTTTGGAAGCGGGTAAGCTTGGAGCTTACGTTTGGAGCATGGGCTCGGTATTGAGGTAACCTTTGGAACTGGGGTTTAGCCCTTGTGTGCTCCACCACACCTAGTGGATGGTTGTGGTTGGATTATGTGGTTATGACATTGTGTGATTGTGTGCTTGTATGCATATTGCTTGATTTTGTGAAAATTGTTTGGTCACTGGCCAGTTGACGTGTGTGGAGTTTGGACATCCGCTGGGTTCGTCCTTGTGAGAATGCCATTCGGGTTTTGCCGTGGAGTCGACTCTGGGAGCGGCGCCAGGATGATCCAAACGGGGACGTCCGCCGGATAGGGCTCACGAGGAGTTCCGGTTGGGTATTGCCATGGAGTCTTCTCAACCATGGGAGAGGCGCCAGGACTGTCTCGGGAGTTATATGATGGAGTCCTTGAACATGAATCCATGAGTGGATGTTCTTGGGTTGTCTCCAGTTGATGGGTGATATTGCATTGCTTGCATATTATATGATGTTGTATTTGCACATTGAGTGAGCCATGGGGTGGAGAAACCTCCAGGGCCCTTGGTTTACTGAGATATATTTATATATCTCACCCCGTGTTGTGGGGCATCATTTCAGGTTAGGTTGAGCCTGGAAGAGTGGAGCATGAGGTGCATATGGGAGGCACCATGTGATGAGCATTGGATAGGGACACATCTTGCATATGTTTTATGCTTTAGACTTAGGCCATGAACTAGTGCATGTTGGAAATGCCATGCTTGTATGTTCATGACTACTTGTTAAGTCTTCCAATATGATGTATATGTATAACCTTGGAAATTATTGTATATTTGAGTGAGCATGGGACTTGTCCATTGCCACATTCATAGCCTTGAAGTCTTGATGAGTTATGTTGTAAAAATGGTCCATATTTGCATGTAAATGGCCATTATTTTGAGGATGATGTAAATGATGTTTAATCCAAGGTAAATGCATGATGGAAGGGCCTAGAGCCTACATTAGGACATGATTATGTGTTATGTGGAGTACAAAGGGGTTAGGGATGGATTACACACCCTTTTTGGGGCTCAAAACTGCTGTAATCTGTCATTTTGCTGCATAGTAATCGATTACCCAAGCATGGTAATCGATTACCATGCAACAGGGGACGAAAAATTGGCTACTGTCTGCACTGGTAATCGATTACTGGCCTTTGGTAATCGATTACCATGTGAGGTGATCGATTACCCAAAGCTGGTAATCGATTACCAGAACAGAGGATGAAGAATTTTGGCTACTGCCTCATTTTTGACAGGTGGTAATCGATTACCACCCACTGGTAATCGATTACCACAGTGTAATTTTTGAAAATTCAAGTTTTTCTAGACTAAAAGAAAGGGGCATAACTTGATGGGTAGAACTCCAATTGATACGTGGTTTGAAACCGCGCGTAGATAACGTAAAGGACTATAACTTGGTAAAATGAGAGAGTAAGATGCTGAGTTTAAACGAAGTGAATAAAAAGGAAGATTCATGATGTTAGAAAGTGTATGATTCCGCAAATTGCATTTACAATTATAGTGTTGTTTTAATTGATTACGGAAAAGGTTATGGTTATAAAAAGGAATATGATAAAAGGAAAAAGTTTGTCCGTAATTTAATTAACCCAACTACTGTGATTGTAACTGCGCTTAATATCATAATCAATGTTAACAATACCGGTACGTAACGGGCTGTTACATTTTGCATTGAAAAATCATTATTCACCTTAATTGTGGACTCGCACCGAATTGGATTATTTGCGAAGCAATGAACCGATTGGAATATTTCTAAAAAAAAAAAACCACTACTCACCAAAATTTCTGAAACTTGCCTATCCACTCGATTTTTCGTTCTGAATCCATTTCCGACATTATTTTTATCATTTGAGGCCTTCTACTCAATTTTTCATGCCTAGGGATGCATGTTCAGTAAATTACTGTAACACCCCGTGTTAACCCAGTTTGTTAACATACTATCGTATTAAGCCACGCTTAATTAAAATGCGGAATAACTTTTTTTTAATTCAATTATGACGTCATTAGTATTTAGCCAAGTTAATTACTTAATCAATTACCATAAAATATCGCCTGTATGTAAATTGCAAGACATCTAACTGAATAGTTCATATGTACATATTAAAGTGAATATCTAAGGTCACGGATCTACAACACGTAGTTCGGACAATAATTCTGATACATTATTACATCTTTAAATAAAACAAGACATAACCAAGTCTATGTGGCATGGACAAACCCCATGCTCACCAAATAAGGCAACAATGCCCAACATCAGTCTCAACAGACAATATCATAATAATAAGCTCAAAGCCAAAAACAGTAAACAGGATCCAACATCCAATCATAACAGCATATCAGCATAAGCAGCATAAACATGCATCAACTAAGCTATGGCCTTCTGCCACTAGGAGTCTCAACCCCTGGGTTCCCTGAACCTGAAATAAGCGTCCCCAAACGTGGGGTGAGATCTCTAAACCAGAAATCTCAGTAAGACAAGGGGTCCTCAAGGATCTTCCACCCCAAGCTCACTTACATGTGCAATATAAGTTCTAAAAATAGTAATTTCAATATAAGTTCCAAAACTATGCAGTGCAACAGATATTCATGCCATGTGTGTTATGACTATTCTACTGGCCAGAGAAAATGCAGGAATACGTTTATTACCCACATAGTAGTACAAGGAACACCGCTTGCACCTCACCCACAGCCTCACCATATTGTATGTACTACATACTCAGGCTTATCGTATAGGTGGACATCACATGCATATCATAAAGACACATTTCATATAACAACCGAATGGATGATTACATCATCAAACCGAAGGAATTGAATTAGATGATTTTTACTTCCAAAACCGATCCAATCCAGACTGCGAACACCCCTAACCAATTAAACTACTAAACCTAATAAAACCTTACCCGCCAGCATCTTCAAGTATATCCAGATTGAAAGCATCAAGCTCAAATCTTTCTGATATGGCAACAGACATACGCAAGGTTTCCACAGATCTAGGGTTCCTCCACAGTGGTGATCTGGTTAGAAAGGGCAGTAAGTCGCTGGTGGTGAGCATGGATTTGAGTGGTGAGGCCAAGGACTTGAGCGTTGAGGACACGCAGGCGAGTACTCTCAGGCATAACTCAACGGAACAGGATCAAGGAAATCAATGAAAGAGGGAATTAAGAGAGCGGAAATTAGAGATAGAGTGAGAGTTTCTTCTCTATACGTGTCTCATGTGTTCTGTTCCTTCTTTTCTCACATTTCCATTCTGTTCATTTCTCAATCCTAAAGCCAAATATAGGCTTCATGAACATGCCTTTCTTTTATTTGGTAATAGGACAAATGGGCTTGGCTTACAGTGTTAGCAAATTATTTGGGCTTTTGCGTGGATGCCCGTGGCCTTTCATTTTTGTTGTACATTAATCTTTTTTTCTATTTTTAAAGTTAATTATATATTTAAAAAATATATAACTTAAAATCTTAAATACCTTATTTCTATTTTAAATAAATAATTCCAGTTACAAAGGACTTAATTAACATTGAATTTTCAAGATACATATATTTTTTTCATAATTTTTACTAATAATAGATATATTTATTAAATTAACGTTGCATTTTATTTCCAAAATTTTAAATTTTAGATAACCCTTTAAAATATTAAGAATTCTTTTAAAAAAATGCAGTAAATAAATAAAAAATGCGATAGTTTGTTTAAGCTTAAATATTAGATGATTGTTGTCTAAGTTACTCTTAAATCTCTCACGTTTTTTTCTCATTAATATCCGAATAAGAATATTATGATTAATTTCATTTTTTTAAATCGATTTATTAAAAATTTAATTAATCTGCTTTAAAGACATTCAGACTTATATTATAAGCGGACCCTCTAACAAAAATTCAAGCATTTTGTGGGGTCATATTTTCATATTGTGGAAGTTAAAGACCTCCACAAAAGACATTTGTGGTAGGGATGTGTAAAATATCCAATTGATCCAAACCATATTAAAAACCAAACCAAACCAAATTAAAAAACCGTTTTTTTTTAAAATCGGTTAAAAAATATATCCACTTTTTAATTTTAAATATGGTTTGGTTATCCATTTATGAAATGGTTTGGATATACTGAATAACCAAATCATATCCATTTTTCTTCAATCATTCTTCAACACTTTGATATGAATCTGATCCAAATTTTTCAAATTTCTAACCATGCGTAGTGATTTGAATGAATGGAGTATTCCTTGGAACTGAAGCCAAATCCCAAACAAACCTTATGTGCTTGTAATTCTTTGCTTCCAAACCACATAATCGGTGGAAGGTGAAACATAATTGGTGGACGATGACACAGAATCGGTGGAAGCTGAAACAGAATCGGTGGAAACTGAAACAGAAACCCACCCCCCAATTGCAATTAGCATATAAAGCAAGTTATTCTTAATCCAAATCCACCCCAAGCTCACTTACATGTGCAATATAAGTTCTAAAATAGTAAAGCAGTATAAGTTTCAAAATCTGTGCAATGCAGCAAATAACCAGTGTTTTAAAACCCAGCTCGGACCGGCCGGGTCGACCCGGGACTCGGTGACCCGGTGGGTTCCCCGGTCCGAGCAGGTAGTTGAACCGCTTTTGTAGTCAACCCGGATTGGACCGGTTGACCCGGCCGAAACCCGGCGACCCGGTGACCCGGGTTAGATCGGTTATTCTTTTTTTTTTTGGTAATTTTTTTTTTGTTTATAAGAACTCGGTGTGGGACCCGCTGAACCAAAAACCACGTAAGTTCCTTTTTTTTTTCTTTCCTCACGCGGTTTTCTTCTCTCTTTTCTCTCTCTTCCCTCTCTTCTTCTTCCTTCTCCACGCGTGTTACTCCATGGAAATGGGGTGAAGCTTTTGAGTTTTGCAACTCAAATTCTAGACACTTTTAGGAGGAACCCTTAACTACAAAGTTGTTAAGCATCATCTTGTGAGCATATTTCCCTTCTTGAGAGAGTCATGAAAGTGAGTGTGTGATGAGATTGATATGCCTTCAGCATATAGATATTTCAGAGTAAAAAGAATAAGAATTTGACAGTAATTCAATAATAAATGTTATTATTTTTAAATGAATTATTAACAATCCATGTTCAGACAACTTTCACTGATTTTTCTATATTTTTATAGGTTATGAGATGAAGAAATTCAAAATTTGAAAAACAAAGAAGGGAAAACCGCGCGAGAGACCGAACAAGGCGCCAGAGGATCGCGCCACTGTTGAATTCAAAATTTGAATTCAAATCTGTTTTAATTTAATATTTTCGTTATACGTTAAGTAATAAGTTTAATTTAATTTTTCTGTTATACGTTACGTAATAAGTTATAATTAATTCTTTCGTTATTTTTTAAAATCAGAGGGGCAGTTTTGGCAAATGGAAAAGATGGCTGGCTATTTTAAGGAGCCCTCTCCACACACTCCATTCCACACAATTCGGTCTTCAGAAGAAAGCAGTCACACTTCTGAGAGAAAGTTCTGAGTCTTTGTTCTTCGAGTTCTTCGGGATCTTCGAGTTCTTCGAAGATCTTCGAGTTCTTCGAAGATCTTCGAGTTTTTCGAAGTTCTTTTCTTTTTCTTTTATGTTTTATTTTTGTAGATCAGTCATGGCTATGGTTGGCTAGATCTACTTTTATTGTGGTAAGGGTCACAACCCTTGATGTGAACCCCTTGTAATTTGGATCAGGTTTATGTTTATTTATCTAATTGCATTTATTTTCCTTTGCTCTTCATCTATAATTCTTTTAGATCTGATCATTCTAATGGGATTGCGATGGTTAGGGATCGCAATAGGGATATTAGGATCCTAATTCCTGATAAGAAGGAAAGTAACTGTTCATGTATGCACTAGGGATAGGCTACATGAACCGCAAACGTGAAAGATTCACCGAGTCATACGTTTAACCTAAAAAGGAATTACTAAGGGATTATGGTTCTAATAGGGTTAATAAGGTTAAGATCACTAAGGGATTAGGACTTAACCAATCAAATAAATGATGGTGAATCGTTTGATCAATGGGTAAATAGAATCGTTTGATCGGAAAGGTGTTTGTCCTCTTACTGCAATATTTTCTCAATTAATTTTTACATCTCTTATAATTCAATCTCTCTTCATCTCTTATAACCGGTGATACTATCACCCTTGCTTTTTTTTTAAATGTTTTTTACTTTTTTATATTTCAGATTTTGTTAATACCGTAACATGTACCACAAGGAATTAATGTATGTAGGAAAGAAAATCAATAAAATAATAATAAAGAAATTACAAAAAAAAACACCAATTAGTATTTTCTCATTCTTTAAAAGTCTTAAGCAGTATTTTGCATTTCAAAATGTTTGTTATGATCTTATTAATTATTTATAATTTAACATAATTTATTTTAATATTTAGATTTAAAATCTAAAAGTGACCTCTTTACTCCTTAGATAGCTAGCTGATCTAGATAATAGGCTTCATCAATTTTTTTTTTTTTATAAAGAGCATTAAGCTAGATAGTAAACAAAGGAGATATTTTATGTTTGATTCCAGAAAGGAAATTAGAAGAATAAAACAAACACCCACTGAAACAAAAAATGCGAGGAGGGTTTGGATGTGTTGCAGTGGAGTCTATAGTGCAGCGGCTGAGCTCCTGGCAGTCTGACGGTGAAGCGATGTTAAATGCACGGTGGAGCTCGTGGTGGTCAACGGCTTGTGTTGGTGGCAACGGTCACCGGTGACTTTCCTCTCTCCCTTCTTGGGCTTATGTTTTAATTCTTTTTTTCTCATCCCTTTTTTTCTCACGGAGCCTAACTCTAACTATAACTCTTATATAAGAAAATAGTACCTTTTCCTCCTTGCGCCCAATGGATTTAAGGAAGAGTTGAATTCCATGCATTCATTCCAAGACACCCAAGCGTACCCAGTGCGACAGTGCCTTACAAAGGAAAAGATAGCTAGGTAAATCAGAGGCTATTTTGTCATTCTTTTATTTGGGATAAAATTTGGGCCCACAATTTATATTTACTTTCTATTATTTGTTTGTCTTTTAAAATTATTTCCTTATTTACTTAAAGATATAGTAAGATATGATTTTTCTTATTTAAGGAAACAAATTGAATTCATTATTATATGGAATTAATGTCGTATCCAATCTCATTATCTCAAATAATTATCAATTTAATTTGTTTCCCATTCCACCACTCAACATATATTATATAATTTTTTTTTAAATTTTTTTTTGCTTAGTCTATTCTCTTGTTTCTTTTTTTATATACCTAATCAAATATTTGATTTTGGGCATTAGAATCCAAGATTTTTTAGGATTTTACAAATTTTTGGGCTTTGATAAATTGATTGGTACATACACGGATACAATATTATTGAAAAGGTTTTCAGTATATTGATATTGAATAAATCACGCGAGTAATGAGTAGTATTTATACAATAAAAAATAGCTAAGCATGACTTAGCTATGACTCATCAAACCTGATCACAATCATAAGAATAAACCAAATCACAATCATAAGAATGACTAATCACAATTAATTCTAATTAATTAAAATCAATCCTAATTAATAAGAAATAAAAAACGAAAAAATATTTGAATTTGAATTCTAATTTTCTACAAATATATATATATATATATATATATATATATTGAAATTTGACACCAAATCCCAACCGTTGATTTTTGTCAATCAACGGTTATCATTTATTGGGAGTTACACTTATTAATTAATCATTAATTGCCAATAAATAATAACCGTTGATTTGCGAAAATCAACGGTTAGGATTTGTAAATGAGGCTTTATAATTAGCCCAAGCCTGTCTTGTTTTGTAAGTGGGTTGGGCCAGACCAGGCCAAAAGTAGGCCGGGCCAGAGGCCCCTGACGGGTAGCCTGGCCCATTTACACCCCTATATATATATATATGTGTCCATGCAATTGAATTTACTCTTGGATTTTCTTTGCTGTGTTGATTCGCATAGGAATTTTCGTGGTTAATTCTTTTGTATGCAACTGATTGAGACTCTCTTCAGAACATGGTAACAAAACTATTTTGCTAAATTGAGTACGCTTGTGTTCTGCTTTTGTTGTTTGTCTTTAGCAGTTTTGAGGTTTCTTTGGGGGTCAGTTAGTTTGGTAATTGAGAAGTGAAAAAAACTATTTTGGATTGTGTCCTTGGGTTAATTGGTACTCTCTAATGAGTATAGTTACAACGGTCTCTGTTCTTGTGCAGGCATAGTAGCTGATTCAATTGGGTTTAATCATCATTCTGCATTGATGGAACACTTCAAATTGGCTGCAGGATCTCACGCCAATGAGGTTTTTTTTCTTCTTTTCTATTTGATTTTTTAAAACTCTTGCTATTTTTATGTATCTTTTCCTTTTTTATTTGTGTCTTTTCTCGTTCTGCTTAAAATCACAATCAGAGTGTCTTAAGCAGAACGAGAAAAAACACAAATAAAAAAGGAAAAGATACACAAAAATAGCAAAAGTTTTAAAAAATCAAATAGATAAGAAGGAAAAAAAAAACCTCATTGGCGTGAGATCCTGCAGCCAATTTGAAGTGTTCCATCAATGCAGAATGATGATTAAACCCAATTGAATCAGCTACTATGCCTGCACAAGAACAGAGACCGTTGTAACTATACTCATTAGAGAGTACCAATTAACCCAAGGACACAATCCAAAATAGTTTTTTTCACTTCTCAATTACCAAACTAACTCCCCCAAAAAACCTTAAAAACTGCTAAAGACAAACAACAAAAGCATAACACAAGCGTACTCAATTTAGCAAAATAGTTTTGTTACCATGTTCTGAAGAGAGTCTCAATCAGTTGCATACAAAAGAATTAACCACGAAAATTCCTATGCGAATCAACACAGCAAAGAAAATCCAAGAGTAAATTCAATTGCATGGACACATACATATATATAGGGGTGTAAATGGGCCAGGCTACCCGTCAGGGGCCTCTGGCCCGGCCTACTTTTGGCCTGGTCTGGCCAAACCCACTTACAAAATGAGACAAGCTTGGGCTATTTATAAAGCCTCCTTTACAAATCCTAACCGTTGATTTTCGCAAATCAACGGTTATCATTTATTGGCAATTAATGATTAATTAATAAGTTTAACTCCCAATAAATGATAACCGTTGATTGGCGAAAATCAACGGTTGGGATTTGGTGTCAAATTTCATATATATATATATATATATATATATATATATATATATATTTGTAGAAAATTAGAATTCAAATTCAAATATTTTTTCATTTTTTATTTCTTATTAATTAGGATTGATTGTACTAGCGTAATTTATTCAATATCAATATACTGAAAACCTTTTCAATAATATTGTATCCGTGTATGTACCAATCAATTTATCAAAGCCCAAAAATTTGTAAAATCCTAAAAAATCCTGGATTCTAATGCTCAAAATCAAATATTTGATTAGGTATATAAAAAAAGAAACAAGAGAATAGACTAAGCAAAAAAAAATTTAAAAAAAAATTATATAATATATGTTGAGTGGTGGAATGGGAAACAAATTAAATTGATAATTATTTGAGATAATGAGATTGGATACGACATTAATTGCATATAATAATGATTTCAATTTGTTTCCTTAAATAAGAAAAATGATATCTTACTATATCTTTAAGTAAATAAGGAAATAATTTTAAAAGACAAAAAAATAATAGAAAGTAAATATAAATTGTGGGCACAAATTTTATCCCAAATAAAAGAATGACAAAATTGCCTCTGATTTACCTAGCTATCTTTTCCTTTGTAAGGCACTGTCGCACTGGGTACGCTTGGGTGTCTTGGAATGAATGCATGGAATTCAACTCTTCCTTAAATCCATTGGGCGCAAGGAGGAAAGGGTACTGTTTTCTTATATAAGAGTTATAGTTAGAGTTAGGCTCCGTGAGAAAAAAAGGGATGAGAAAAAAAGAATTAAAACATAAGCCCAAGAAGGGAGAGAGGAAAGTCACCGGTGACCGTTGCCACCAACACAAGCCATTGACCACCACGAGCTCCACCGTGCATTTAACATCGCTTCACCGTCAGACTTCCAGGAGCTCAGCCGCTGCGCTATAGACTCCACTGCAACACATCCAAACCCTCCTCACATTTTTTGTTTCAGTGGGTGTTTGTTTTATTCTTCTAATTTCCTTTCTGGAATCAAACATAAAATATCTCCTTTGTTTACTATCTAGCTTAACGCTCTTTATAAAAAAAAAAAAAATTGATGAAGCCTATTATCTAGATCAGCTAGCTATCTAAGGAGTAAAGAGGTCACTTTTAGATTTTAAATCTAAATATTAAAATAAATTATGTTAAATTATAAATAATTAATAAGATCATAACAAACATTTTGAAATGCAAAATACTGCTTAAGATTTTTAAAGAATGAGAAAATACTGATTGGTGTTTTTTTTTTGTAATTTCTTTATTATTATTTTATTTATTTTCTTTCCTACATACATTAATTCCTTGTGGTACATGTTACGGTATTAACAAAATCTGAAATATAAAAAAGTAAAAAATATTTAAAAAGAAAAAAGCAAGGGTGATAGCATCGCCGGTTACTTTTTTAATAGTAGTGGTTTTTGTTTACGTTACAACATGTATAATATGCAACATTAAAAAATATAAAAAATAAAAATATGGAAAATAAATCAATAGAACTTTATTTTAAATCCATCCAATGATTTTCAACATTGATATATAGTCATCGATCCTCAACAGATAATTTGATCGTGACGGTTTGTTAATCCCGTAATCTTTTGAATCATTTTAGTCGTGACGGTTTGGCGATTCAAAAATATCATAAATTTATATCAAAAAAATAATAACGTAAAATCTATTTTAAAAAAAAGAATTAGCTGAGTTGAGACAGCTTGTTAATCCCATAATCTTTTGAATTATTTTTGCCGTGACGCGGCTTGGTGATTCAAAATTTATAATAAAAAATAATAACGTCAAACCTATTTTTAGAAGGATTAGCTGAGTTAAGACAGCTTGTTAATCCCACAAATTTTGAATCATTTTAGCTGTGACAGCTTGGTAATTCAAAATTTCCTGCATAATATACAATAATAAAAATAAAAATTATTGAAATAAATATAAATCATCAAAGCCTAAACTTTCCAATAACTTTCTTTAAAATTACTTTCAAAAGTAAAATCAATTAACACACCAACATTTTCTACATAACGATGTAGGTTTGAATTCTTCACTGCACTGGAGGATACATCGGAGCAGAACCATTTCCATCAAGCTAAAATAAAATTTTAATAATTTAGCCTTCTCATTTCTTAAATAATTATAATTATTATTTTAAGGGATAAAACAGATTTTTAAAAGCTATTAATAATTCGCACAATTATTTTAATGTAGCCGTTTTAAAACGGGTGTGTCAGTGGTGCATTGGGATTTAGTTTTCACCCTTCCCTGCGCATAATTAGACTCTTGAACCTTTGATCTATAATTTTAAGACCAATTTGCAATAAAAGGTTTTCCAATTTTTCCACTCAAATAAAATTGGCGACGACTCCATTGTTTTAATTATTTAAATTTTGGGTCGTTACAATACTTATTATTTTTAATATTAACCGTTATTAATAGTATGTATAAAACAATTATAACTCACAAAGTTAACAACACACATTCATAACATTATTATCATGTTACATAATATTAGTATGATACCCAGAGTTGTACCGAATAATCTAGGTGGTTCTTAATTTAAAAGATGAAGCCGCAACAAAACACACCATATTAACGGAAAGAAGTAAAACCAACCAACGAACAATCACAGAACAAAATAACACATTTTCTTTGCTTGCGGAGTCATTCTTGTTGTACACATTGGCCTTCCCTCCTAGCTCCTAGTCTTCCACATCATCCTAGGCTTTATAACCTTTGTCCTTTGCTTTGCCAAATAATTACAATCATATCTTCACTGCATTTCCTTGCATGCTTTCCTTCCAATATAATAATAAAATAGTACGAGCATATGTGTGTGCGCTCATCTAATTATGGTTATAACTCTTTTCTTATTTATAATAGTTAAATCAATGACATTTTGTATGATATTGATTGGGATTATTAACAGAATAGGGATATTTGGAGTCATGATGTTAATACGTGAAGTTTATAACTTTTTCTTATATATTTTTATACTCGATTAAGTGGATTTTAAATTCAATAATGGATTTTTTTAAAATTGATTTTTGGCCCGCATGCTGGCCCTAACCCGTGGGGTTATATGATTTTCTGGCCCGTGCAGGCTGTTTAATATGCGAACTTTTTGGCCCTGGCCCGTGCGGGTTAGGGCCTAACGGGACGGGCCGGGGTGGCCCGTTTTGACGGCTCTAAAATAAAGTGATATATTTGTAATCATCAATAAAATTATATCAACTCAAAACAAAATGTAAAAATGTAAAATCATTAACAAAAAAACACATATTTAGGCATTCTCTTGTCATCGCCATCGATCATATCCTCTCTAGTCCAAAATTCTCAACATGCTACCATATTTTCTCAAAAACGTTAAGTAAAACTAAATAGATACACATTAATGAATTCAAAGGCTAGGGAGACAGGAGTTTCGTGCATTGGAAACAGAACCACACCACTAGGCCTAAAAAGTATTAGAGGAACTATGGTTATGACAAGTTTTAGACTAGGGAGAAGTTTGATTTTCTCTGAAGAGTCCCCACATGTAGTTCTTATCTTTAAATCCTGCACAACATGTAAATCAAAAATTAAGACACAATTTTATTTTACTAACAGTGAAATTCAAATGTGGCACTGAAGAAGTAGAATAAATGTAACTCACTCCATTGTTTCATTGGGAGCACTGTAGAAGGAAAAACTAAAAGCTCTAATTTTTAACCACAACTTTTATGATAAGGTCATGGTAAATAATCTCATCAACCAGCTCGTCAAAGTCCCTTTCATTGCTGTAGAAGCATGTAATGTTCAATATTAAATTAAAGAGAGAAAGCAGAGTAAGGGCGGTTTGAATAGCCTTTTTTGATATATATATATATATATATATATATATATATATATATATATATATATATATATATATAGGATATTGTAACAACCAATTAGTGTTACTACAACATTACTACCAATCGATTTCACCGTTAGATCGATTATGTTGATCCAACTGTTCTATTTATTTCCATCTTTGTATGGTTATAATTCCCCAAATTTAATGTGAAAGCATTAAATATGTGAAATCATAACTATACAAAGGTGAAAATAAATATAAAGTATTAAATTTGGGGAATCATAACCATACAAAGATGGAAATATATATAACCGTTAGATCCATATAATCGATCTAACGGTAAAATCGATTGATAGTAACACTAATTGGTTGTTATAATATCCTTCCCCTATATATATATATATATATATATATATATATATATATATATATATATATATATATATATAGGTCAGGATCATTTTACACCAGTGTAAGTTACACTCTCATTCCTGTCCGTTGATCCCTCTTATATCTAAGGGCTCAAATTTCTTGGGAATATGAGCCGTTTGATACAAGTGGATCAATGGTCAAGATTGAGTGTAAGACTACAAAATCTTACACCGGTGTAAGAATATCCTGCCCCATATATATATATATATATATATATGTATATACATTACACTATTTTTTACAGGGACTTTTTTTTTCAAAAGCAAAAACTATTGTGTTTGAACCAATATCTAATAGACATTTTAATGTTATATATATATATATATATATGGGTTTAGTGAGTGTACAGTGACTGGATGTAAAAATCGGTCTAGTGCACTATGTTCTCCCGCGAGAATACAGTTATAGTAAAATTATAACTATGTTCTCCGGGAGAACACCATTGTAATATTTTTGCACTATGTTCTCGCGGGAGAACATAGTGCACTGGACCGTCTAGTCACTTTATTTTCATTTTTTCCAATGTATATATATATATATATATATATATATATATATATTGGACTTTTTTTGTAGGCTATTTTGGCCCTTTTTTAGACACCAGGAATATTGGTTTTTTTTTTTTTTGAGAAAAACACCAGTTTAGCTTTTTTCTGACTTTTCTTTTTCCAAAGTTGTATGCTGAATACACACTTAAAGTTAAAAATACTTTTATTTTGAGAAAAAGGAGCTTCTTGTAGAAATAAAAATATATCCAAACAACTCTAATTAAGAATATGTTAGTTTAATAGAAAAATCACCTTTTGTTCTCAGGAAAGAAATAAAGAGCAATGCTCTCCTCATTTGGTCCACTTTCCTTGAAATACTTTGGCCATACTTCAGATCTTTCAAGCACGTCCACACGAAGCACCTCAGGGAGAAGTCTTGCTTCCTCTTGGACTTGGGGGCATGCTAAATTGGACAAATGGGCTAGAAGTCCATTGAAGATATCAGTACTTTTGCCGCAGAAGTACAAGCTTCCCCTATTAGCCATAAAATTCAACTTTAGACGATGATTCACAACAGAGCTGGAAACATTTCCCGTAAGAATGAAATGCCTCTAAACAGCATATTAGAGGTAGAATTATTTGATGTGGAAAAATGTGATAAATGCCAAAGAGCTGGAAACATTTCCCGTAAGAATGAAATGCCTCTAAACAGCATATTAGAGGTAGAATTATTTGATGTGTGGGGGATAGACTTTATGGGACCATTTCCTTCATCCTTCTCCAACCAATACATCCTTGTTGCGGTTGATTATGTCTCCAAGTGGGTTGAGGCTGTTGCTCTTCCTACTAATGATGCTAAGGTGGTTATGAACTTCTTAAGAAAGAACATATTCACCAGGTTTGGTGTACCTAGGGCCATAATAAGTGATGGAGGCACTCATTTCTGTAACAAGCAGTTTGATAACTTGTTGGCTAAATATGGTGTTAAACATAAGGTTGCTACACCTTATCATCCACAAACAAGTGGCCAAGTAGAAGTTTCTAACAGGGAACTAAAGAGGATTCTAGAGAAGACTGTTGGGAATTCTTTGAAGGATTGGTCTAAGAGGTTGGATGATGCACTATGGGCGTACAGGACTGCTTTTAAGACTCCTATTGGTATGTCCCCTTATCAATTGGTATTTGGGAAATCTTGCCATTTACCTGTAAAGTTAGAACATAAAGCTTTGTGGGCAATCAAATTCCTAAATTTTGACCCAACAAGAGCTTTTGAAAAAAGGAAGATTCAGTTAAGTGAGCTTGATGAGTTCAGGAACTCTGCATATGAGAGTGCCAGAATTTACAAGGAGAAAACCAAGAAGTGGCATGATAATAAAATTACTCACAAGGAGTTTGCTCTCGGCCAACAAGTTTTGCTGTATAATTCTCGGTTGAGGTTGTTTCCAGGAAAATTAAAATCACGATGGTCCGGTCCTTACGTGGTGAAATCAGTTTTTCCTTATGGTACAATAGAAATATCACCACTGAATGAAGATAGACCTTTCAAGGTAAATGGTTCGAGGTTAAAATTCTATCATGAAGGAATTGTCTCACACAATACCGTGACTCAATACCTCAACTCTGTTAGCACGTGAAGAGGGAACCGTCAGGCTCGTGACGTTAAACATGCGCTTATTGGGAGGCAACCCAATCTAAAAAAAAAAAAAGAGGAAAAGAGGAACATGGCGCTGCTCAGCGCTACATTGGCGCAAGTCAGCGCCAAAAGAAATAAATTGGCAGTAAGATGGCGCGGTCTTGCGTCATTTCGGCGCAGACTCGCGCCACTTCCAAAAAAAAAAAAAAAAAAAGGTGTCGGTGAAAAAAATAAAAAAAAATGTTGTCGGTGGGCTCCGACACCCCTTTATTTACTTTAACCCTTTATAACTCTCCCTCTCCCTTATTCCTAATCCTACACTGCTTCTTCTTCTATTTCTTTCCCCTTCATAACTCTTTCTCTTCCTTTGTTTCATTTCACACACCAAACACCAAACACACTTATCATTCATGGCACCAAAGGTATGTTTCTTTATCTTCTTATATTTGTATCTTTGGTTTTCTATATGAATATGATTTACTGGTTGTATAAGTGCTTCTCCTTCTCCCCCGGTGATGGATCGCACAAGAACAAGTGGCGTAAGGCCGCGCAAGAAACGGAAGGCGCAAGGCCGCGCAACGCCGCGCAAGGCAGCGGAGTAGGCGCAAGAACGCGCAAGGCCGCGCCTGTCCGCGCAGCGTCGCCAGGCCGCGTCTACGGCGCCTGGCCGCGCCATCGGCGCCAGGTCGAGCCTGCGGCGCCAGGCCGCGCCAACGGCGCCTGGCCGCGCAACCTCGCCAGGCCGCGCAACGGCGCCTGTCCGCGCAGGGGCGCTAGTTGCCTATCCCGATTCGCGCTGGATCGTGAAAAAAAAAAAAAAATATTTTACTGTGATATTATCTAAGATTAAATCTGGGAATGGTATGTGCAGGGCGTGACCATAAATATTTGCAATATTTATACCATGTGCATCCATCTTTATTAACTGATTTGATTTGAGATAAATCTGGGAATTATCTGTATTATGGCTGTATTTCTGATTTGCAGACTTTTAAGGGTAAGGAACCAGCATCTGCTAGTAAAAAAAAGAGAAAAATTTCTACTCTGGATGAAAGCAGATTTCTGAACATGGAAGCTCAGAAGAGATTCTACGATTCATATGCAGACAAAGGTTTTATTCCAGAAAGACGTATTTCTCTGGATCTACCTGATGACAATCCCATTCTGAGAACTATCCAAAGGAGGAAATGGGAGAAGCTGGTAGATTATGCTGAACCAGCCCCCAGCTCAATTGTGAAGGAGTTCTATGCAAATGCTGATTTGGAGGAATTACATAGAACCAGGACTTCTTGGGTAAGGGGAGTTGCAGTTCCCTTTGATTCAGCTACCATTGAGGCATTCCAGCAAACAAGTTTCCATTCTTCTACGACTTGCGATTATGTTGATCTTTATAATCGCATGTTGCCTACTATGGGACGCAGGCAGTATCCGGAGGAATTTCCTCAATTAACTGAGATGGTGCGGACAAGGATAACTCAACCATTCTCAGAATGGGAAACTAAACATGGGGGCATCCCAGAAAAGTTACGCATGTCACACCTGACTGGTGAATGCCGTTTCTGGCATTGTTTTGTGAATGCTAACATCTTGCCCTCCTCTAATCTGTCAGATGTGAATATTGAGAGGGCATCTCTCTTATATATACTTATTGGGGAAGAAAGATTGCATATTTCTGCCGCATTATCTGATAGAATTTTCCATACTTACGGTTTGTCTCTTTCTTTTGTAAAAAAAGTGTCTTTCTTATTTTGGTGGAATTTCTGGTTTTTGGTTTTTTTTTTTTAACTTGTACTTAAAAATTAGGTAGTTTTTCTTTTTCCTTTCTTTTTAGCAGAGTCACATTTGTATTGTATGGATTCCAAGATTTTATCTTTGTGGATGTGTAGTTTGGAATTTTCACGTAATAGTTTTGTCGGGGTTATTGAATTATATGGGGAATTTCAAGAATTTTACGGTTTGTTTCTTTCTTTTATTAAAAAAATAAGTCTTTCTTGTTTTGGAGGAATTTCTGGTTTTTGGTTTTTTTTTAAACTTGTACTTAAAAATTAGGTAGTTTTTCTTTTTTCCTTTCTTTTTAGCAGAGTCACATTTGTATTGTATGGATTCCAAGATTTTATCTTTGTGAATGTGTAGTTTGGAATTTTCACGTAATAGTTTTGTCGGGGTTATTAAATTATACGGGGAATTTAAAGAATCTTACGGTTTGTCTCTTTCTTTTGTAAAAAAAAATGTCTTTCTTGTTTTGGTGGAATTTCTGGTTTTTGGTTTTTTTTTTTAACTTGTACTTAAAAATTAGGTAGATTTTCTTTTTTCCTTACTTTTTAGCAGAGTCACATTTGTATTGTATGGATTCCAAGATTTTATCTTTATGAATGTGTAGTTTGGAATTTTCATGTAATAGTTTTGTCGGGGTTATTACGTGAAAATTCCAAACTACACATTCACAAAGATAAAATCTTGGAATCTATACAATACAAATGTGACTCTGCTAAAAAGAAAGGAAAAAAGAAAATCTACCTAATTTTTAAGTACAAGTTTAAAAAAATAAAACCAAAAACCAGAAATTCCACCAAAACAAGAAAGACTTATTTTTTTAATAAAAGAAAGAGACAAACTGTAGGATTCTTGAAATTCCCCATAAAATTCAATAACCCCGACAAAACTATTACATGAAAATTCCAAACTACACATTCACAAAGATAAAATCTTGGAATCCATATAATACAAATGTGACTCTGGTAAAAAGAAAAGAAAAAGAAAATCTACCTAATTTTTAAGTACAAGTTTTTTTAAAAAATAAACCAAAAACCAGAAATTCCACCAAAACAAGAAAGACTTGCTTTTTTAATAAAAGAAAGAGACAAACCGTAAGATTCTTGAAATTCCCCATATAATTCAATAACCCCGACAAAACTATTACGTGAAAATTCCAAACTACTTATTCACAAAGATAAAATCTTGGAATCCATACAATACAAATGTGACTCAGCTAAAAAGAAAGGAAAAAGAAAAACTACCTAATTTTGAAGTACAAGTTAAAAAAAAAACCAAAAACTAGAAATTCCACCAAAACAAGAAAGACATTTTTTTTACAAAAGAAAGAGACAAACCGTAAGATTCTTTAAATTCCCCATATAATTCAATAACCCCGACAAAACTACTACGTGAAAATTCCAAACTACACATTCACAAAGTTAAAATCTTGGAATCCATACAATACAAATGTGACTCTGCTAAAAAGAAAGGAAAAAGAAAAACAGACCATGGAGTCTGTTTGAAAGCTGCAACGGTAAGGATGCTAACAATATTGGAGAAAGAGTGATCTCACAAGGAATGAATGTATTTGAACGTGCAAAGATTCTGTGCCACTTATGATGTTCACACAACGGTTAAGTGGATTTTAAATCCTAATGATTAAGGAAAGGATCACAACTAATATAACGAGATAAACATCTTTATCACATATTACTTATTTAAATATGAAAATAAAATAGAAATAATTATTATAGATACCATTAATCATAAAAAAATTACAAAATATATTATTTAAAAATGTAGAAAATATATTTTATCACTCATTAAAAGATGAAAAAAATAAAATCGATATGATATTATGTGTTTCTTTTTTTTACCTATTTTATATAGGAAAAATATTTTTCATTTTAAATGATATAAAATTATGTCATTTTAAGAGAGAGATGGACACAAAATAATATTTTTTTATTTAAAATTTAAATGAAAAAATCACACACTTTCTCCTCCATGGCGCTCCTAAAATAACATAATTTATGTCATTTAAAAGGACAAACATCAAACCCTTTTATATATTATTCTCCAAAATCGTTGAATCAGAATCACAACTAATTTTTATCTTTTTTCTCTTCTTGAAATTCTGATATAATGATATTATATAGGAATAAATAAAGTAGATATAAAAAATTAGACATGATATCATATCCTTAAAATAATATATATTGGGGAAGGTTAAACTTACAACTTTTTTTTTCACAACCTCTTACAATCATATTTTATCATGGTTGATTTCCGTCAATCAACGGTTATCACTTATTGTGAATTAATAATTAATTAATGAGATTAATTTGTGAAAATGATAACCGTTGATTAGCAGAAATCAATGGTGGTAAGATATGGTTGTAAGAGGTTGTAAAAAAAAAGTTGTAAGTATAACCTTTCTCATATATATTTTATAAGAAAAGTGTTTCTCTTATCACGATAAATGTTTATTACAAAACAAGTCAACCAAAGGATTCACTAAATTCAACCAGTTACTTGCATTTTGCTAGTTCAAAGTAAAAGTAAAAAAATGCTACCTTTTATTCTAAGTTTTAACAAGGTAGAGTATAGTACATTAGATTAATATTTTCAAATGCATGCAATGCTCTTGAAACCAAATAATGTAATTCAATACAAAAAGGGGGTGATCAAAGGATTAGGCGATCCCAATGCCAGATGTATGTTATTCCAAAAAGCTAAACAAAGGCAGTACAAGCTGCCACCATCTAGGCGAAAGTTTCCAATCTTTCCAAACGCCAAGAAAGAAAGAAACCATATAACATATAAAGGACATGCTATAGTGTAAAAAAAGATTAAGGGTTTACAGTTCTTGGTGAATAAACATCATCCTTCTGAAGAAATATATCACAACTCACAACCATAGCTCTCACAAGCGAGAGCAAAATCACAATCAGAGTGTCTTAAGCAGAACGAGAAAAGACACAAATAAAAAAGGAAAAGATACACAAAAATAGCAAGAGTTTTAAAAAATCAAATAGAAAAGAAGAAGAAAAAAGCCTCATTGGCGTGAGATCCAGCAGCCAATTTGAAGTGTTCCATCAATGCAGAATGATGATTAAACCCAATTGAATCAGCTACTATGCCTGCACAAGAACAGAGACCGTTGTAACTATACTCATTAGAGAGTACCAATTAACCCAAGGACACAATCCAAAATAGTTTTTTCACTTCTCAATTACCAAACTAACTGACCCCCAAAGAAAACTTAAAAACTACTAAAGACAAACAACAAAAGCAGAACACAAGCGTACTCAATTTAGCAAAATAGTTTTGTTACCATGTTCTGAAGAGAGTCTCAATCAGTTGCATACAAAAGAACTAACCACGGAAATTCCTATGTGAATCAACACAGCAAAGAAAATTCAAGAGTAAATTCAATTGCATGGACACATACATATATATAGGGGTGTAAATGGGCCAGGCTACCCGTCAGGGGCCTCTGGCCCGGCCTACTTTTGGCCTGGTCTGGCCCAACCCACTTACAAAACGAGACAGGCTTGGGCTAATTATAAAGCCTCCTTTACAAATCCTAACCGTTGATTTTCGTAAATCAACGGTTATCATTTATTGGCAATTAATGATTAATTAATAAGTGTAACTCCCAATAAATGATAACCGTTGATTGGCGAAAATCAACGGTTGGGATTTGGTGTCAAATTTCAAATATATATATATATATATATATATATATATATATTATATATTTGTAGAAAATTAGAATTCAAATTCAAATATTTTTCCGTTTTTTATTTCTTATTAATTAGGATTGATTGTAATTAATTAGAATTAATTGTGATTAGGTTCGGTGAGTTATAGCTGACTCATTCTTATGATTGTGATTAGGTTTATTCTTATGATTGTGATCAGGTTTGGTGAGTCATAGCTAAGTCATGCTTAGCTATTTTTTCTTGTATAAATAGTACTCATTCCTCGCGTAATTTATTCAATATCAATATACTGAAACCTTTTCAATAATATTGTATCCGTGTATGTACCAATCAATTTATCAAAGCCCAAAAATTTGTAAAATCCTAAAAAATCTTGGATTCTAAAGCCCAAAATCAAATATTTGATTAGGTATATAAAAAAAGAAACAAGAGAATAGACTAAGCAAAAAAAAAATTTAAAAAAAAATTATATAATATATGTTGAGTGGTGGAATGGGAAACAAATTAAATTGATAATTATTTGAGATAATGAGATTGGATACGACATTAATTCCATATAATAATGATTTCAATTTATTTCCTTAAATAAGAAAAATCATATCTTACTATATCTTTGAGTAAATAAGGAAATAATTTTAAAAGACAAAAAAAATAATAGAAAGTAAATATAAATTGTGGGCACAAATTTTATCCCAAATAAAAGAAGGACAAAATTGCCTCTGATTTATCTAGCTATCTTTTCCTTTGTAAGGCACTGTCGCACGGGGTACGCTTGGGTGTCTTGGAATGAATGCATGGAATTCAACTCTTCCTTAAATCCATTGGGCGCAAGGAGGAAAGTGTACTGTTTTCTTATATAAGAGTTATTGTTAGAGTTAGGCTCCGTGAGAAAAAAAGGGATGAGAAAAAAAGAATTAAAACATAAGCCCAAGAAGGGAGAGAGGAAAGTCACCGGTGACCGTTGCCACCAACACAAGCCGTTGACCACCACGAGCTCCACCGTGCATTTAACATCGCTTCACCGTCAGACTGCCAGGAGCTCCGCCGCTGCGCTATAGACTCCACTGCAACACATCCAAACCCTCCTCGCATTTTTTGTTTCAGTGGGTGTTTGTTTTATTCTTCTAATTTCCTTTCTGTAATCAAACATAAAATATCTCCTTTGTTTACTATCTAGCTTAACGCTCTTTATCAAAAAAAAAAATTGATGAAGCCTATTATCTAGATCAGCTAGCTATCTAAGGAGTAAAGAGGTCACTTTTAGATTTTAAATCTGAATATTAAAATAAATTATGTTAAATTATAAATAATTAATAAGATCATAACAAACATTTTGAAATGCAAAATACTGCTTAAGACTTTTAAAGAATGAGAAAATACTGATTGGTGTTTTTTTTGTAATTTCTTTATTATTATTTTATTGATTTTCTTTCCTACATACATTAATTCCTTGTGGTACATGTTACGGTATTAACAAAATCTGAAATATAAAAAAGTAAAAAATATTTAAAAAGAAAAAAGCAAGGGTGATAGTATCGCCGGTTATAAGAGATGAAGAGAGATTGAATTATAAGAGATGTAAAAATTAATTGAGAAAATATTGCAGTAAGAGGACAAACACCTTTCCGATCCCCACCTTGTAATCTGAATCAACGTTTACATTCTATTTACCCATTGATCAAACAATTCACCATATTTTATTTGATTGGTTAAGCCCTAATCCCTTAGTGATCTTAACCTTACTAACCCTATTAGAACCATAATCCCTTAGTAATTCCTTTTTAGGTTAAACGTATGACTCGGTGAATCTTTCACGTTTGCGGTTCATGTAGCCTATCCCTAGTCCATACATGAACATTTACATTCCTTCTTGTCAGGAATTAGGATCCCAATATCCCTATTGCGATCCCTAACCCTCGCAATCCCATTAGAATGATCAGATCTAAAAGAATTATAAATGAAGAGCAAAGGAAAATAAATGCAATTAGATAAATAAACATAAACCTGATCCAAATTACAAGGGGTTCACATCAAGGGTTGTGACCCTTACCACAATAAAAGTAGATCTAGCCAACCATAGCCATGACTGATCTACAAAAATAAAACATAAAACAAAAAGAAAAGAAAAAGAAAAGAACTTCGAAGGAGGAAAGTAAATCATATCTTACTATATCTTTTCCTTTGTAAGGCACTGTCGCGCTGGGTACGCTTGGGTGTCTTGGAATGAATGCATGGAATCCAACTCTTCCTTAAATCCATTGGGCACAAGGAGGAAAGTGTATTGTTTTCTTATATAAGAGTTAGAGTTAGAGTTAGGCTCCGTGAGAAAAAAAGGATGAGAAAAAAAGAATTAAAACATAAGCCCAAGAAGGGAGAGAGGAAAGTCACCGGTGACCTTTGCCACCAACACAAGCCGTTGACCACCACGAGCTCCACCGTGCATTTAACATCGCTTCACCGTCAGACTGCCAGGAGCTCAGCCGCTGCGCCATAGACTCCACTGCAACACATCCAAACCCTCCTCGCTTTTTTTGTTTCAATGGGTGTTTGTTTTATTCTTCTAATTTCCTTTCTGTAATCAAACATAAAATATCTCCTTTGTTTACTATCTAGCTTAACGCTCTTTATCAAAAAAAAAATATTGATGAAGCCTATTAACTAGATCAGCTAGCTATCTAAGGAGTAAAGCGGTCACTTTTAGATTTTAAATTTAAATATTAAAATAAATTATGTTAAATTATAAATAATTAATAAGATCATAATAAACATTTTGAAATGCAAAATACTGCTTAAGATTTTTAAAGAATGAGAAAATACTAATTGGTTTTTTTTTTTGTAATTTCTTTATTATTATTTTATTGATTTTCTTTCCTACATACATTAATTCCTTGTGGTACATGTTACGGTATTAACAAAATTTGAAATATAAAAAAGTAAAAAATATTTAAAAAGAAAAAAGCAAGGGTGATAGTATTGCCGGTTACTTTTTTAGTAGTAGTGGTTTTTGTTTACGTTACAACATGTATAATATGCAACATTAAAAATATAAAAAATAAAAATATGGAAAATAAATCAATAGAACTTTATTTTAAATCCATCCAATGATTTTCAACATTGATATATAGTCATCGATCCTCAACGGATAATTTAATCGTGACGGTTTGTTAATCCCGTAATCTTTTGAATCATTTTAGTCGTGACGGTTTGGCGATTCAAAAATATCATAAATTTATAACAAAAAAAATAATAACGTAAAATCTATTTAAAAAAAAAGGATTAGCTGAGTTGAGACAGCTTGTTAATCCCATAATCTTTTGGATTATTTTAGCCGTGACGACTTGGTAATTCAAAATTTATAATAAAAAATAATAACGTCAAACCTATTTTTAGAAGGATTAGCTGAGTTGAGACAACTTGTTAATCCCATAACTTTTGAATCATTTTAGCCGTGATAGCTTGGTAATTCAAAATTTCCTGAATAATATACAATAATAAAAATAAAAATTATTGAAATAAATATAAATCATCAAAGCCTAAACTTTCCAATAACTTTCTTTAAAATTACTTTCAAAAGTAAAATCAATTAACACACCAACATTTTCTACATAATGACGTAGCTTTGAATTCTTCACTACCTGGAGGATACATCGTAGCGGAACCATTTCCGTTAAGATAAAATAAAATTTTAATAATTTAGCCTTCTCATTACTTAAATAATTATAATTATTTTTTTAAGGGATAAAACAATATTTTTAAAAGCTATTAACAATTCGCACAATTAATTTAATGTAGCCGTTTTAAAACGGATGTGTCAGGGGTGCAGTGGGATTTAGTTTTCACCCTTCCCTGCGCATAATTAGACTCCTGAACCTTTGATCTATAATTTTAAGACCAGTTTGCAATAAAAGGTTTTCCAACTTTTTCACTCAAATAAAATTGGTGACGACTCCGTTGTTTTAATTATTTAAATTTTGGGTCGTTACAATACTTATTATTTTTAATATTAACCGTTATTAATAGTATATATAAAACAATTATAACTCACAAAGTTAACAACACACATTCATAACATTATTATCATGTTACACAATAATAGTATGATACCCAGAGTTGTACCGAATAATCTAGGTGGTTCTTAATTTAAAAGATGAAGCCGCAACAAAACACACAATATTAACGGAAAGAAGTAAAACCAACCAACTAACAATCACATAACAAAATAACACATTTTCTTTGCTTGCGGAGTCATTCTTGTTGTACACATTGGCCTTCCCTCCTAGCTCATTGTCTTCCACATCATACTAGGCTTTATAACCTTTGTCCTTTGTTTTGCCAAATAATTACAATCATATCTTCACTGCATTTCCTTGCATGCTTTCCTTCCAATATAATAATAAAATAGTACAAGCATATGTGTGTGCGCTTATCTAATTATGGTTATAACTCTTTTCTTATTTATAAAAGTTAAATCAATGCATTTTGTATGATATTGATTGGGAGTATTAACAGAACAGGGATATTTGGAGTCATGATGTTAATACGTGAAATTTATAACTTTTTTCTTATTTATTTTTATACTGGATTAAGTGGATTTTAAATTCAAAAATAGATTTTTTTCAAAATTGATTTTTGGTCCGCAGGCAAGCCCTAACCCGTGGGGTTATATGATTTTTTGGCCCGTGCGGACTGTTTAATATGCGGGCTTTTTGGACTGGCCCGTATGGGTTAGGGCCCAACGGGACGGGCCAGGGTGGCCCGTTTTGACGGCTCTAAAATATAGTGATATATTTGTAATCATCAATAAAAATATATCAACTCAAAACAAAATGTAAAAATGTAAAATCACTAACAAAAAAACACATATTTAGGCATTCTCTTGTCATCGCATCGATCATATCCTCTCTAGTCCAAAATTCTCAACATGCTACCATATTTTCTCAAAAACGTTAAGTAAAACTAAATAGATACAAATTATTGAATTCAAAGGCTAGGGAAACAGGAGGAAACAGGAGTTCCGTGCATTGGAAACAGAACCACACCACTAGGCCTAAAAAGTATTAGAGGAACTATGGTTATGACAAGTTTTAGACTAGGGAGAAGTTTGCTTTTCTCTGAAGAGTCCCCACAAGTAATTCTTTTCTTGAAATCCTGCACAACATGTAAATCAAAAACTAAGACACAAATTTATTTTACAAACAGTGAAATTTAAATGTGGCATTGAAGAAGTAGAATAAATATAACTCACTCCATTGTTTCATTAGGAGCACTGTAGAAGGAAAAACTAAAAGCTCTCCATTTTTAACCGCAGCTTTTATGATAATGTAACAGCCCGTTGTACACCGGTATTGTTAACATTGATTATGATATTAAGCGCAGTTACAATCACAGTGATTAGATTAATTAAATTACGGGCAAATTTTTTTCTTTTAACATATTCCTTTTCTTGCATAAACACTTTTTCCGTAATCAATTAAAACCACACTATAATTGTAAATGCCATTTGCGGAATCATACATTTTCTAACATCATAAGTCATTGTTTTTATTCAATCCATTTAAACTCACCATCATACTCTCTCATTTTACCAAGTTATAGTCCTTTACGTTATCTACGCATGGTTTCAAACCACGTATCATTTGGAGTTCTACATCAAGTTAAGCCCCTTTCTTTTAGTCTAGAAAAACCTGAATTTTCAAAATTTACACTGTGGTAATCGATTACCAGTGGGTGGTAATCGATTACCACCTGTCAAAAACGAGGCAGTAGCCAATTTTTCAATTCCTCTGTTCTGGTAATCGATTACCAGCTTTGGGTAATCGATTACCTCACATGGTAATCGATTACCAAAGGCCAGTAATCGATTACCAGTGCAGACAGTAGCTAATTTTTCGTCCCCTGTTGCATGGTAATCGATTACCATGCTTGGGTAATCGATTACTATGCAGCAAAATGACAGATTACAGCAGTTTTGAGCCCCAAAAAGGGTGTGTAATCCATCCCTAACCCCTTGGTACTCCACATAACACATAATCATGTCCTAATGTTGGCTCTAGGCCCTTCCATCATGCATTTTCCTTAAGTTTAACACCAATTACATCATTCTCAAATAATGGCCATTTACATGTACATATGGACCATTTTTACAACATTACTCATCAAGACTTCAAGGCTATGAATGTGGCAATGGACAAGTCCCATGCTCACTCAAAATATACAGTTATCCAAGCCATGAATAATAAAACATAACAAGACTTAGCATATGACCATGAACACTAACAAAAGCATGGAAATGACATCATGCAATATGTTCATGACCTAAGTCTCAAAATACTAATGGTATGCTATGTGCACTCCATAAACTCCTCCAAAAGGTCATGCAATCCAATGCACCGCATGCCCATCCAACGTCCACTATACGGGCTTCTTGCCCGAAGCTCCTCCCGGCTCATAGTGACCTGAAATGTGGTCCCCCAAACACGGGGTGAGATATACGGATATATCTCAGTAAACCAATGGAGCTAGAGGCTCTCTCCACTCCATGGCTCACTAAAATGTATCAAAATGACATAATATGACATGCAAGTAAAACAATATCACCATCCTCCTGGAGACACCCAAGAACATCCACTCATGGATTCGTGTTCAAGGACTCCATCATATAACTCCCGAGACAGTCCTGGCGCCTCTCCCATGGTTGAGAAGACTCCATGGCAATACCCAACCGGAACTCCTCATGAGCCCTATCCGGCGGACGTCCCACGTTTGGATCATCCTGGCGCCGCTCCCAGAGTCGACTCCACGGCAATACCCGACTGGCATTCTCACAAGGATGAATCCAGCGGATGACCAAACTCCACTTGTCAACTGATCAGCGACCACACAATTTTCACACAATACAAGCAATATGCATACAAGCACACAAACACATCATGTCATCACTACATAATCCAACCACAACCTTCCTCTAGGTGTGGTGGAGCTCACTAGGGATTAAACCCAAGTTCCAAGAGTTTACCTTAACACGAGCAACACCGTTCCAAACGTATGCTCCAAATCAACTTTTCTCAAATCTAACCGTGTGAGGCACCCTACAACAATCATCAAATCCCAATTACACAAAAACTCATTTTTCATCAAAATTTCCTCAAAATTCTCTAAGTTAAAAACCTAGATTTTTCACCAAAATTTAACATAGCATTTCTAGCTTACAAACATGATTCTAAGGCCTTTTCATCTAATAGCATTTTTGCATTTGGGCTCTCTATCATCACACATCTAAAATCAAAGCTTTGAACACATATTCATAGATCTAAGAAATCAACTATCAAAAGACCACAAATATACTTACAATGGGTAGTATGATCACCACCAAGGCTTCACTAAACCATTTGAAACTCAAAACTCCAAGAAATCTCAAAAATCTCCAATGGGTCGGATCTGTTCTTGCTCAAAACGCGGCCAAAGAGATGGATTCAAGGCTTCTAGGTGCTACCAATGGCTTTGGAAGGTTGTTTACGATAGATTTCAACACCAAAATCAAGCGATTCGGTGGAGAAACGAAGAAATGGGAAGAAATGGTGAAAATGGTGACTTTGGCCTCTTTTTCTTACTGTGAGCGCACGGGTGAGGGAGGGAAGAAGAAAGAAAAGAAGGAAGAAAAGGAGGTGGGGCCAAGTGACTTCGGTCACACGGGTCCCACACGCGATCTAACTTTTTCTCCGATAAAATTTCCGATCACAAATCCTTAATCTAATTATTTTTCCAGTCCATGACATATTTTTATTTCTCCAAAATAATGATAAAAATCTCACACCTATCGGTACACTCACAACTCAGTATTTTAACACTTAAAAATCACTATTCATCGATTTTTCCCAAATTTGCCTATTTACTCAATTTTTCGCCCTGATTCCATTTCCAGCATTACTTTTGTCATTTGAAATCTCTAACTCAGTATTTAAGCCTCCTAACACACGGTTGGCAAATTACAATTTTGCCCCTTTTGGCCATAATACTTGGATTTTCACTAATCCATCAACTTTCATTTCTCAATATATCATTAAAATACACATTTAAATATTTGAGGTGTTATATTCACCCCACCTTTTTGAAATTTTGTCCGCAAAATTAAATCATACCTGCTCACTAACTCAGGATACAGCCGGAGAATCTCGTCCTCCCGCTCCCAAGTAGCCTCCTCAGGTGTGCGGCCTTCCCACTGAATCTTCAGCATAGGAATCACTTTACTTCTCAATCGCTTTTCACTGCGATCTAACACTGCAATAGGACCAATGGGAGTCTTCAAGTTCTCCCTGATTTCAATATTATCCGGCATCACAACATGTGATTCGTCCGGAACATAACGTCGCAACTGCGACACATGAAAAACATCATGTAAATTAGATAACTGCGGGGGTAAGGCAAGCTGATAGGCCACCAATCCTACTCTTTTCATAATTTGATATGGCCCAATAAATCGTGGACTCAGCTTCCTCACACCCAACGCACGGCCAACACCTGTGACCGGCGACAAACGTACAAATACATGGTCACCTTCCTCAAATTCCAGCGGTCTATGCTTATGGTCATAGTAACTTTTCTGCCAATTCTGCGCCTGTTTCAATTTTTCTCTGATCATTTCAATTTGCACTGTTGTTTCCTGCACAAAATCCGGACCAAATCTTTCTTTATCGCCTACCTCAGTCCAACAAGTGGGCGTACGACACCTCCTGCCATACAAAACCTCATATGGTGCCATACCCAGACTGGAATGAAAACTGTTATTATAAGAAAACTCCACTAGTGGTAAGTACCTATCCCAGGCATTACCCTGTTCCAGTGTGCAAGCTCTCAGCATATCCTCAAGTGTCTGTATGGTCCTCTCAGTCTGACCATCAGTCTGCGGGTGATAAGCAGTGCTCAGCCGGAGCTGAGTGCCAAAATCCTGCTGCAAAGCTCCCCAAAATCGTGAAGTAAACTTCGGGTCCCGATCACTCACAATGCTAATCGGTATCCCATGGAGTCTAACAATCTCCTTCACATACAATGTAGCCAACTTCTCTGTGGTATAGTCCACTCGTACTGGTAGAAAATGTGCAGACTTCGTGAGTCGGTCCACAATAACCCAAATTGAATCATAACCAGCTTGAGTTCGCGGCAATCCCACAACAAAATCCATTGAAATACTCTCCCATTTCCATTCAGGTATATCCAGTGGCTGAAGTAATCCAGCAGGTTTCTGATGCTCTATTTTCACTTTCTGGCAAACCAAGCACTTAGACACGTACTCAGCAACATCTCTTTTCATACCAGGCCACCAGAACTTAACTTTCAAATCTTGGTACATCTTTGTGGCACCTGGGTGGATAGAATATTGACCCTTATGGGCCTCAGTCATAACTTCCTCAGCAAGTTCCTTGGGCACAACAATCCTGCCCTGATATAACAATAAACCCTGTTCATTAACAGATATGCCACTCTGGCCTTTCAAATACTTTATACTTTCATTGGTAATCTGAGTCTCTTTAATCTTCTCGTGCAGCTCGTTCTCAATCCGAGTCAACTCCATATCACACATTCTTCCTGCAAAGAAATCCGTTATCTTCATATCACGGAATTGCTCAATCACTTCATTGTCCCACATCATCATATGAGATAAATTCACAGACTTCCTACTCAATGCATCTGCCACAACATTGGCCTTTCCCGGGTGGTATTTCAGCTCAAAGTCATAATCTTTCAAGAATTCAACCCATCTACGCTGCCTCATATTCAGCTCCTTCTGATCAAATAAATATTTCAAGCTTTTATGGTCGCTGAACACAGCAAACTTCATCCCATACAGAAAATGCCTCCAAATTTTCAAGGCAAACACAATAGCAGCCAATTCTAAGTCATGCGTCGGATAATTTTCTTCATGCGGCCTCAACTGCCTAGACGCATATGCAATCACTTTTCCTTCCTGCATCAGCACGCTCCCTAAACCTTTCTTAGAAGCGTCACAATATAATACAAACTCACCCTCCGGATCAGGTAGAGTCAACACCGGAGCAGTAGTCAATTTCTCTTTAAGTAGCAGAAAGCAGTCCTCACATTCCTGGGTCCACACAAAAGGAGTATCCTTTCGTGTTAATCGAGTCAACGGTAGAACCATTGCAGAAAATCCCTGAATAAATCGGCGATAATAGCCAGCAAGCCCCAGAAAACTTCTAATTTCAGTCACAGTCTTAGGTCGTTCCCAGTCACTCACCGCTTCAATCTTGCTTGGATCCACTGCAACACCGCTTGCAGAAATAACATGACCCAAAAATTGCACCTCAGACAACCAGAACTCACATTTAGACGGTTTAGCATATAACTTTTTATCCTTCAACACCTGCAACACAGTCCTCAAATGGTCCACGTGCTCCTCCTTACTCTTAGAGTAGATCAAAATGTCATCAATAAAAACAATTACAAACTGGTCCAAAAACGGTTTGAAAATGCGGTTCATATAGTCCATGAACACCGCCGGGGCATTAGTAAGCCCAAAAGGAATCACTTGATACTCAAAATGTCCATATCTGGATCGGAAAGCTGTTTTAGGTACATCCTCCGGTTTAATCCGAATCTGGTGATATCCGGACCGGAGATCAATCTTTGAAAATACACAGGCACCCCTCAACTGATCTAATAAATCATCAATACGCGGTAATGGGTACCGGTTCTTAATAGTCACTTTATTCAACTGTCGGTAGTCAGTGCACAATCTCATGCTACCATCCTTTTTCTTTACAAATATTACCGGTGCTCCCCACGGAGACACACTCGGCCTAATAAAATTCTTCGCAGACAGTTCTTCAATATGTTTCTTCAATTCAGCCAACTCAAGTGGCGACATCCGATATGGAGCCAAGGAGATCGGCCCCACACCAGGCAATAAATCAATCGAGAATTCAATCTCTCTCTCAGGTGGGAATTCCGGTATCTCATCCGGAAATACATCCTCAAACTCATTAACAACTGGAATAGTCGAAATTTCTTCCTTTTTATCACCTACCAATCCGCCCAACAAGACATAACCCAGATCTCCAGCCTTCAAGGCTTTCACGGTCTGACTGACAGATAAATACAAAGACGGACAAACAGACGGCCTCTCGTGAGATAGCAACAACCTCTTTCCGCAGCAATCAATCATTGCGCAGTTCCGAGACAACCAATCCATCCCCAAAATCAAATTGACAGAGGCCAGGGGTAAGATAATTAAATCAATGGTATAACCCCTGCCTAAATAAGTAAACTTCACATCTTCACAGATCCAAGACGACTCACTAACCTCTCCTGTAGCAGTAGTAATACGCATCGGAGGAACCATTCGTGTTACCTTTAAGTCCAACGCCTTAGCCACATAGTCCGCCACAAATGAATGTGTTGCTCCCGAATCAAACAACACAGATAAATCAACATTAGAGAGAAAAATTATACCTTTAACCAAGTTCGGAGCCTTTTCAGTACGCTGCGCATTAGTAGTATAAACTCGTCCCACAGTAGGAACAACAGCAATAGGAGCAGCAGTAGTAGTAGTAGCTGGCGGCAAGGCCTGCAGATTCGCAGCCTGCCCCGAAGGAGATGTACAATTTCTAGCAAAGTGGCCACTCTGACCACATCTAAAACAATTCGACGTACCAGCACCACATACACCTCTGTGGTATTTCCCACACTTCCCACATTGTGGGGTAAAATATTTGTTCGAAGCACCACCACCACCATTATTTCCACCCCTCTTGAACTGACCAGGAGGCTGCCTCACATGCAACCCCCTACCCCTATTATTATTATTGAAACCTCCTCTGTTAGTATTACCAGAAGGACCAGGTGTCCTCTTAACATCTTGCTCTTTTGTCGAATCAGACTTTGGATACCTTCCATAGACAGTCTCGACCCTCTTACATTGGGTCACCAAATCAGCAAAGTTCCTAACCGCAGTATTTGACATCCTCTTTGCAATCTTCTCACTCAGCCCTCTTTGGAATTTAGCTGACAAGAACTCAGGAGTAGGTAAAGTACCTCCATAATTAGCAAACTTGACAAGTTCATTAAATTTCACCACATAGGCATCAACAGTCATAACTCCCTGTACCAGATTATCAAATTCACCTTGCTTAGCCTCCCGAACATCGCGGGGAAAATATTCTTCATGGAATAATCCTTCAAACATAGTCCAAGTAAGGACCTCACCCTGAATAACAAATGGGCGAGACACATTGTCCCACCACTCTTGGGCATCACCCTCCAGCATATAGACCGAATACAATAACTTTTGTGGATCTTGGCATCTCATCACCTGGAATATCTTATCCATACCCCTCAACCAAGCAGTGACCTCCTTTGGGTCCCTTGACCCCAGAAATGCGGGTGGCTTATGTTTCCTAAAAGATATGAGCCTACGCTCATCATCAGCATTATCAAGCACCTGCCCAGCAGCCCCAGTAGATTGGGCAACAGATGACGGATCGGGAATATAGCTCGGATCAGTAGTAGTATGATGGCTAGCCTCACCAGTGTGGTGACTAGCCCCACTCTCCCCCTGTTGAGGAGTAACAGATGGCGTCGGTGTAGGAGTCACCGTAGCCGTATGCGGAGGTGTATCTTCCCTCCTAGGACGACCTCTATCCGCCCTCAACTCAGCCATAAAGGCCTGCATCATATCCTGATTTGCTTTCATCAGGTTCTCAGTCATATTTCTGTTTGCAGCCGTTTCCGCCTGCAGAGCATTCAGTGCTGTAGTGACCGGATCCGGTGGCAAAGGACCTGCACCACGTGCCCCACGGCGACCTCGTGCCCTACTCATGATATCTGTACATGTAACACAAAGGAATGAGTTGATCAGACCCACACTGAGGAATCACATACACATTAATCATAAATAGTTCACAGATAGCTATGACACACGAGATACAACATACACAACAATCAGAGTTCCCTAAACAAAACTGCTCTGATACCATAAAATGTAACAGCCCGTTGTACACCGTTATTGTTAACATTGATTATGATATTAAGCGCAGTTACAATCACAGTGATTAGATTAATTAAATTACGGGCAAATTTTTTTCTTTTAACATATTCCTTTTCTTGCATAAACACTTTTTCCGTAATCAATTAAAACCACACTATAATTGTAAATGCCATTTGCGGAATCATACATTTTCTAACATCATAAGTCATTGTTTTTATTCAATCCATTTAAACTCACCATCATACTCTCTCATTTTACCAAGTTATAGTCCTTTACGTTATCTACGCATGGTTTCAAACCACGTATCATTTGGAGTTCTACCCATCAAGTTAAGCCCCTTTCTTTTAGTCTAGAAAAACCTGAATTTTCAAAATTTACACTGTGGTAATCGATTACCAGTGGGTGGTAATCGATTACCACCTGTCAAAAACGAGGCAGTAGCCAATTTTTCAATTCCTCTGTTCTGGTAATCGATTACCAGCTTTGGGTAATCGATTACCTCACATGGTAATCGATTACCAAAGGCCAGTAATCGATTACCAGTGCAGACAGTAGCTAATTTTTCGTCCCCTGTTGCATGGTAATCGATTACCATGCTTGGGTAATCGATTACTATGCAGCAAAATGACAGATTACAGCAGTTTTGAGCCCCAAAAAGGGTGTGTAATCCATCCCTAACCCCTTGGTACTCCACATAACACATAATCATGTCCTAATGTTGGCTCTAGGCCCTTCCATCATGCATTTTCCTTAAGTTTAACACCAATTACATCATTCTCAAATAATGGCCATTTACATGTACATATGGACCATTTTTACAACATTACTCATCAAGACTTCAAGGCTATGAATGTGGCAATGGACAAGTCCCATGCTCACTCAAAATATACAGTTATCCAAGCCATGAATAATAAAACATAACAAGACTTAGCATATGACCATGAACACTAACAAAAGCATGGAAATGACATCATGCAATATGTTCATGACCTAAGTCTCAAAATACTAATGGTATGCTATGTGCACTCCATAAACTCCTCCAAAAGGTCATGCAATCCAATGCACCGCATGCCCATCCAACGTCCACTATACGGGCTTCTTGCCCGAAGCTCCTCCCGGCTCATAGTGACCTGAAATGTGGTCCCCCAAACACGGGGTGAGATATACGGATATATCTCAGTAAACCAATGGAGCTAGAGGCTCTCTCCACTCCATGGCTCACTAAAATGTATCAAAATGACATAATATGACATGCAAGTAAAACAATATCACCATCCTCCTGGAGACACCCAAGAACATCCACTCATGGATTCGTGTTCAAGGACTCCATCATATAACTCCCGAGACAGTCCTGGCGCCTCTCCCATGGTTGAGAAGACTCCATGGCAATACCCAACCGGAACTCCTCATGAGCCCTATCCGGCGGACGTCCCACGTTTGGATCATCCTGGCGCCGCTCCCAGAGTCGACTCCACGGCAATACCCGACTGGCATTCTCACAAGGATGAATCCAGCGGATGACCAAACTCCACTTGTCAACTGATCAGCGACCACACAATTTTCACACAATACAAGCAATATGCATACAAGCACACAAACACATCATGTCATCACTACATAATCCAACCACAACCTTCCTCTAGGTGTGGTGGAGCTCACTAGGGATTAAACCCAAGTTCCAAGAGTTTACCTTAACACGAGCAACACCGTTCCAAACGTATGCTCCAAATCAACTTTTCTCAAATCTAACCGTGTGAGGCACCCTACAACAATCATCAAATCCCAATTACACAAAAACTCATTTTTCATCAAAATTTCCTCAAAATTCTCTAAGTTAAAAACCTAGATTTTTCACCAAAATTTAACATAGCATTTCTAGCTTACAAACATGATTCTAAGGCCTTTTCATCTAATAGCATTTTTGCATTTGGGCTCTCTATCATCACACATCTAAAATCAAAGCTTTGAACACATATTCATAGATCTAAGAAATCAACTATCAAAAGACCACAAATATACTTACAATGGGTAGTATGATCACCACCAAGGCTTCACTAAACCATTTGAAACTCAAAACTCCAAGAAATCTCAAAAATCTCCAATGGGTCGGATCTGTTCTTGCTCAAAACGCGGCCAAAGAGATGGATTCAAGGCTTCTAGGTGCTACCAATGGCTTTGGAAGGTTGTTTACGATAGATTTCAACACCAAAATCAAGCGATTCGGTGGAGAAACGAAGAAATGGGAAGAAATGGTGAAAATGGTGACTTTGGCCTCTTTTTCTTACTGTGAGCGCACGGGTGAGGGAGGGAAGAAGAAAGAAAAGAAGGAAGAAAAGGAGGTGGGGCCAAGTGACTTCGGTCACACGGGTCCCACACGCGATCTAACTTTTTCTCCGATAAAATTTCCGATCACAAATCCTTAATCTAATTATTTTTCCAGTCCATGACATATTTTTATTTCTCCAAAATAATGATAAAAATCTCACACCTATCGGTACACTCACAACTCAGTATTTTAACACTTAAAAATCACTATTCATCGATTTTTCCCAAATTTGCCTATTTACTCAATTTTTCGCCCTGATTCCATTTCCAGCATTACTTTTGTCATTTGAAATCTCTAACTCAGTATTTAAGCCTCCTAACACACGGTTGGCAAATTACAATTTTGCCCCTTTTGGCCATAATACTTGGATTTTCACTAATCCATCAACTTTCATTTCTCAATATATCATTAAAATACACATTTAAATATTTGAGGTGTTATAGATAAGGTCATGGTAAATAATCTCATCAACCAGCTCATCAAAGTCCCTCTCATTGCTGTAGAAGCATGTAATGTTCAATATTAAATTAAAGAGAGAGAGCAGAGTAAGGGCGGTTTGAATAGCCTTTTTATATATTTTTATATATATATATATATATATATATATATATATATATATATATATATATATATATATACGGGGTAGGATATTGTAACAACCAATTAGTGTTACTATAATATTACTTCCAATCGATTTCACCGTTAGATCGATTATGTTGATCCAGCTGTTATATTTATTTCCATCTTTGTATGGTTATAATTCCCCAAATTTAATGTGAAAGCATTAAATATGTGAAATCATAACTATACAGAGGTGAAAATAAATATAATTAATCCATACCAATGGTTCCACATTATTTTTCCTTCCAACACCTATGGTTCGGATTCTTCAAGGAATCACACACCAAGGTTTTGATTTTATTTCAACACTCATATATATCCTTTACTCCTATAATTAATCCATACCAATGGTCCCTAATTCAATTGTTTAATTACACCACATACCAATTTTATAAAGTCTTGAAACTCATCACCAAAATTGCCTAAGTTATAATTTTACATATCACCATAAATTTTATTGCATCAATTATCATCATTTCTCATTCTAAGCATTTAATTCCAAAGGAGCAACATCTTTAAAAGCCCCTAACTATCATAACTCATAATCACATAACCAAAACTCTCACCATTTTGTGATCTCCATAAAAACTCATTAAGAATGTGAAAACTTACCACCAATAGCTTCCAATGATCCTAGGGAATGATCTCCAAGCAATGAATCAACCCAAAAGTCACCAAAAATTCCCCAAAATCCTCAAATTTTGTGGCTGATTTATGGCTTTTTCTCCCTCCACAATGCTCCCCACAAGATGCTCTCTACATGAAAGTCATTCACAAGAGTGTGGGGAACAACTTTGTAGTTGGAAGTTTTTTTCTAGAAGTGACTAGAAAAAAGTTGCAAAATCAAAAGCTTCAAACTTGCCCTCCCATGGTTTTGGTCGACGGTGGAAAGAAAGAGAGGAGAGACAAGATGTTGGATTTGTGACCCATTTGGTCCATTTGTCACCTAAGTGACTTGAAGTGGGTCCCACATGTCACTTAACTTTCTTAAATCACCCAATTTAACTAACAAATTCATAACCTACGTATTTTTCTCGTTCACGTCATATTTTTACTTCCTAAAAATTCTGATAATAATTTCACACTTATCGATACAATTATACCGCGGTATTTTGCATTGAAAAATCATTATTCACCTTAATCGTGGACTCGCACCGAATTGGATTATTTGCGAAGCAATGAACCGATTGGAATATTTCTAAAAAAAAAATCACTACTCACCAAAATTTCTGAAACTTGCCTATCCACTCGATTTTTTGTTCTGAATCCATTTCCGACATTATTTTTATCATTTGAGGCCTTCTACTCAATTTTTCATGCCTAGGGATGCATGTTCAGTAAATTACTGTAACACCCCGTGTTAACCCAGTTTGTTAACATACTATCGTATTAAGCCACGCTTAATTAAAATGCGGAATAACTTTTTTTTTAATTCAATTATGACGTCATTAGTACTTAGCCAAGTTAATTACTTAATCAATTACCATAAAATATCGCCTGTATGTAAATTGCAAGACATCAAACTGAATACCTCATATGTACATATTAAAGTGAATATCTAAGGTCACGGATCTACAACACGTAGTTCGGACAATAATCCTGATACATTATTACATCTTTAAATAAAACAAGACATAACCAAGTCTATGTGGCATGGACAAACCCCATGCTCACCAAATAAGGCAACAATGCCCAACATCAGTCTCAACAGACAATATCATAATAATAAGCTCAAAGCCAAAAACAGTAAATAGGATCCAACATCCAATCATAACAGCATATCAGCATAAGCAGCATAAACATGCATCAACTAAGCTATGGCCTTCTGCCACTAGGAGTCTCAACCCCTGGGTTCCCTGAACCTGAAATAAGCGTCCCCAAACGTGGGGTGAGATCTCTAAACCAGAAATCTCAGTAAGACAAGGGATCCTCAAGGATCTTCCACCCCAAGCTCACTTACATGTGCAATATAAGTTCTAAAAATAGTAATTTCAATATAAGTTCCAAAACTATGCAGTGCAACAGATATTCATGCCATGTGTGTTATCACTATTCTACTGGCCAGAGAAAATGCAGGAATACGTTTATTACCCACATAGTAGTACAAGGACACCGCTTGCACCTCACCCACAGCCTCACCATATTGTATGTACTACATACTCAGGCTTATCGTATAGGTGGACATCACATGCATATCATAAAGACACATTTCATATAACAGCTCAATAGCATTTCCAAAACATCAAAAGCATGCAACACAACATGCATATAACCATACCCCTATAGGACATGGTGGAACCACAACATGGCTAAAGCAAGGACACGAAAGCTTACCTTGCAAGAAATCAATCCAAGCCAAGAGTCCACACAGCTCAAGACCCTCAAACAGTACAATCACAATCTGTTTATATGAGAAATATCATCAATAACCATACTTTAAATGTTCATTTCATTATGACCTCATTCCCTTTTTCATTTACCTCTTTTTAGTTCATTAAGGTTAAGTATTAAGTCCCTCACTTAAAGGTATCACTGCTTTCTAACTATAACACCTCGGGAAATTAAATGTGAATTTATTTGATAAAATGTGGGTTAAAAGGGAAGGATTAGCGAAAATCAGAGAATTATGGCCAAAATGGGCAAAAAGGGCAAAATGGTAATTTGCCAAGAACGTAAACCGAGGCATAAAAAATGGAGTTAGAGATTTAATATGACAAAAATAATGCTGGAAATGGAATCAGGACGGAAAATTGAGTGAATAGGCAAAATTGTGAAAAAATGATGAATAGTGACTTTTTAAGTGAAAGATACTGCGGTACGAGTGTACCGATAAGTGTGAAATTTTTATGAATATTTTGAGGAAAGAAAAATATGTCATGGACTGGAAAAATATGTAGATTAAGAATATATGATCATAATTTTTATCGGGATTAAAGTTAGATCGCGTGTGGGACCCGTGGGATCAAAACCCACTTAAGTTCCCTCACTTTTCCCCTCACCCTCACGCCCTCTCTCCTCCTTTCCTCCTTCTTCCCCGTGAGTTCCCCCTCCATTTGCAAGAACTTGAGCTTTTCTCTTCCTCCCTCACCATTTCTTCATTTCTCCACCAAATCACTTGATTTTGGTGTTGAAATCTATTGTAAACAACCTTCTAGATCCATTGGTAACACTTAGAAGCCATGAAACCACCTCTATTGCTGCGTTTTTGGACTGCACAGATCCGAACCATGTTGGGTTTTGGAGTTTTCTTGGAGTTTTGAGCTTCTAATGGTTTAGTGAAGCCTTGGTGGTGATCATACAACACATTGTGAGTATATTTGTGGTATTTTGATGGTTGATTTCATAGATCTAGAAATTTATGTTCAAACCTTTGATTCTAGATGTGTGATGATAGAGAGCTCAAATGGAAAAATGCTATTAGATGAAAAGGCCTTAGAATGATGCATGAAAGCTAGAAATGCTATGATAAATTTTGGTGAAAAAGTTGGATTTTAACTTAGGAAAATTTATGAAGATTTCATGAAAATTGGTAAGTGATGTAATTGAATAATTGAATGGTGGACCATTGGTATAGGTTGATAATGTGATTATATGATTAGTGTGTGTGTTAAAATGGAAGTGAAAACCTTGTAGAACCAACTTTTGAGGAATTCGAACCATAGAGTGGTTTGGAGGAAAAATGATGTAAAGGTTGTGAATTTGACGGAACATGATATAAAATGATGTTTAATTGGATAATGGTATAGTGTGGTATAGTGGAATGAGAAGAAAGAATGTGTGATTCATGAGGTATGTGGTAATTTGAGTTATAAAAGAGATTAAAGTTAAATGAATGAGTATTTGAGATAAATGATTGAATTGTAAATGATTTGATAATCATGTTGTGGATTATCTAGGTTGCCTCTCTTGGACGCTTTGGAAGCGGGTAAGCTTGGAGCTTACGTTTGGAGCATGGGCTCGGTATTGAGGTAACCATTGGAACTGGGGTTTAGCCCTTGTGTGCTCCACCACACCTAGTGGATGGTTGTGGTTGGATTATGTGGTTATGACATTGTGTGATTGTGTGCTTGTATGCATATTACTTGATTTTTGTGAAAATTGTTTGGTCACTGGCCAGTTGACGTGTGTTGGTTTGGACATCCGCTGGGTTCGTCCTACGGGAGAATGCCAGTTGGAATGCCATGGTGTTGACTCTGGGAGCGACATCAGGATGATCCAAGCGGGGGACGTCCGCCGGATAGGGCTCATGAGGAGTTCCGGTTGGGTATTGCCATGGAGTCGTCTCAACCATGGGAGAGGCGCCAGGACTGTCTCGGGAGTTATATGATGGAGTCCTTGAACATGAATCCATGAGTGGATGTTCTTGGGTTGTCTCCAGTTGATGGGTGATATTGTATTACATGCATATTATATGATGTTGTATTTGCACATTGAGTGAGCCATGGGGTGGAGAAACCTCCAGGGCCCTTGGTTTACTGAGATATATTTATATATCTCACCCCGTGTTGTGGGGCATCATTTCAGGTCAGGTTGAGCCTGGAAGAGTGGAGCATGAGGTGCATGTTGGAGGCACCATGTGATGAGCATTGGATAGGGACACATCTTGCATATGATGTATGCTTTAGACTTAGGTCATGAATCTATGCATGTTGAAAATGCCATGCTTGGTAAGCCCATGAATACATGTTAGATCCTTCAATATGATGTATATGTAGGACATGAGAATATATTGTATATTTGAGTGAGCATGGGACTTGTCCATTGCCACATTCATTGTAATTGAAGTCTTGGTGAATATGTTGTAAAATGGACCATATTTGATGTAAAATGGCCATTATGTTAAGGACTTTGTATATGATACATAATTGAATGAAAATGTATGTTTGAAGGGCCTAGAGCCTAAATTATAGTATGTTTAAGTGTTGTGTGGAGTACTAAGAGGTTAGGGATAGATTACACAACCCTTCTTGGGCTTAAAATGCTGTAATCTGTCACTTTTACTGCATAGTAATCGATTACCCAAGCATGGTAATCGATTACCATGCAACAGGGGACGAAAATTGGCTACTGTCTTCACTGGTAATCGATTACTGAGGCTTGGTAATCGATTACCATGTGAGGTAATCGATTACCCAAGGTTGGTAATCGATTACCAGAACAGAGGAGGTCAAAATTTGGCTACTGCCTCATTTTCGACAGGTGGTAATCGATTACCACCCACTGGTAATCGATTACCACAGTGCAATTTTTGAAAATTCAGGTTTTTCTTGACTTAAAGAAAGGGGCATAACTTGTTGGGTAGAACTCCAAACGATTCGTGGTTTGAAACCACGCGTAGCTTATGTAAAGGGCTAGAAGTTGGTAAGAAATGATAATAAGTTGATGGATTTAAAATGAGTTGAATAAAAAGAAAAGTTTAGTGTTGTTGTTAAGCTAGATGCTTCCGCGTATTGCATTTACAATTATAGCGTTGTTTTAATTGATTACGGAAAAAGTTTGCCCGTAATTTAATTAATCCAACTACTGTGATTGTAACTGCGCTTAATATCATAATCAATGTTAACAATACCGGTACGTAACGGGCTGTTACACTAACAGTAACATCAACTCCCTAGGCCATCATGCCTAAAAGGGTTCCAACGCTTTAAAACTGGTTTCTGGTCATTTTCACAAGTGGTAATTGATTACCAAGGGATGGTAATCGATTACTGCACATGGTAATCGATTACCACCAGCAAGGTAATCGATTACTGCACATGGTAATCAATTACTGCACATGGTAATCGATTACCAGCCAATGGTAATCGATTACCACGCGAGAAGTACAGTTTTCTGCAGAATTTTTCTGCATAAACCGAAGTGAAAATGGTTCCCAATGATCAAAGGTTCGGTTTTGACCCTAAACAGATGTTCATTAACATTAATTAGACTCATATTAACAACCCTAAGCTTGAATGATTAAAGTTATCTCATTTCATAACCTAAACAAGCTATTTTCCATGAAAACTTAAAGGGAAGTTCAAGGTATACCAAGATAGCTTCAAACTTAGAAGAAAGGAAGGGTCTTGGAGCTCACAATGCAGCTCCAAAGTCTGACTTGTATGGAAAATGAAAGTGCCTCCACAAAGGTAGGTTCTTTCTTCATAAGGAAGCTTCTTTAAGCATCAAAAAGTACACACCAAGCTCTCAACCAACTCAACCCATGAAGTCAGCCACCAAACACACTAAGACAGTGGCCACAACCCAGAAACCAGCCCTCACACACAACCCCAAGGATGTCTCACACACACCCACCAAGTGTTTACTCAAGAGATAGAGGAAGAAATTCAAAGGAAGAGCTTCAAAGTTTAAAACCCAAGGGAAGAAAACAAAGGAACCAAAGTTTCTGGTCAGCCACCCCAAGACTTCACGTAGGGAAAGAAGTTATCTAGGGTTTTATAGCCACTTGGGCATTAAACGCGTAGTATTAGAATTAATAGCTACACAAAACATTTAAATCCCAAACTTTGGAATCTTAACTACTCATTTTTCTAAGATTTGTCATATTTTTATTTTATTTTTTGGAGCACTTTTTCGGTATGCGCTTTTTCATAGCCAGTATTAGTTCTCATTATTTTGACTTGAAACTTGTTTTACAAGTCCTACATATTATTCTAGTAACCCTAAACGCTAAACCCTAAACCCTTATTATAATTTTTCGGGATATTTCACCGGTATGCATTTATACCGGGTAGCAGAACAGGTATCTGCGCTTTTCGCCCGAAAAGCGACTTTCAGCATTATTTCCCACTTACTATAATTATTAGAGCCTCATTATAATTATTAGGGTCAATTATGGATTTATTTCCTAATTATCACATTTATTTAATTAATCACCTTAATTAGCGGTGCGGGTTCTTACAATTACCATTTTGCCCTTTCTATGTATTTTGGCTCTAATTTCTGGATTTTCACTAATCATACACTTTTAATCAACATTATAACATAAAATCATGCATTTAGAATTACGAGTTGTTATACTCATTGTCCGATAGATCATGAACTGCCTCTAAATATGCTTTGGAGGCGGTTATTTTAACCACATGGAATATACATTTTGAGGTGGTTCACATGAAATCGCCTCCAAATGTCGATTAGAGGCGATTAAAATAACTGCCCCCATTTCCATTCAGAGGCGATTATATTAAAACTGCCTCTCATTGCTACATTTAGAGGCGCTTATATCTCAGCTGCCTCTAAATGGTCAATGGGGGCTTTTATTTTAACTGCGTCTAATATACATTTGGAGGTGGTTATAGTTTAACTGCCTCTAAAGGTAGCAAATAGAGGTGGTTTTAATGTAACCGCCTCTGAATGGTAAATAGAGGCAGTTATTTAACCGTCTTTAGTACATATTTGGAGGCGGTTTCATGCAAACCGCCTCAAATCAATTAAACCGCCGAAAATACAGTCTCTATGTATCAATTAGAGGCAGTTTAAGTGAAACCGTCTTAGTTAAACAATCTCCAAATACCAGTTTTCTTGTAGTGACATTTAATGCTTTCATCTTTTGTATGGTTATGATTCCCAATATTTAATGTTTTCACGTACAGCAGCTACAGAAATGTATACCCTATATATATATATATATATAAGGTATGATCCTTTGAAACCGGTGTCAAATTTGAAATTTGACACCTCATCTGAGAGCCATTAGATCAAAAAAGATCAATGACTCTGATTTGTAAGCATGTGATACCATTGATCTTTTCGATCTAATGGCTATCAGATCAGGTGTCAAATTTCAAATTTGACACTGGTGTAAAAGGATCCTATATATATATATATATATAAATTTGGCTCTAAATATGAGCAAATAAGCCATCCGATGTTTAACAAATCCACAATTTTCTAAAAAATTATTATACATGCAGTAACATGTTGATCCTCACGTGGCACCTCCAATGTGTATTTGTCAACTTCGTTGTTTTCTCTTAAGCAATTCTTCAAAGGGAGCAATATGTCCTTTGAAAGAAACATATATGATAAGTTATGAAATGCCCAAAAACCAAAATTAAATTCCATAACCAATTATAGGGGTGTTCATCGATCGAACCAAACCGATTCAAACCGCGGTAACCGAATCGGAAAACCGATAACCAAATAAACCGAAAATTAAAAAATCGAAAACCGAAAAAAACCGCAAATTTTAATTGGATTGGATCAGTTTTCGGATTGGTAAATGAAAACTGATCCAATCCAAACCGATCCAATATATTAATTTTCCTCTACCTACTTGGGTCTTTCCCTAATCATAGTCCAAAAATTTCTATACTCAAGACCCATTAACCCATCAACTAAACCAAAAAAAAAACTAGTCACATCTTATCAACAAAATTTCATCTATTTAGAGGTTCATATCTCATATTCCAAAAAAAAGAAAAAAACTATATTATCGTTTTCTGTGCTTTTGTATTTAAAAAAGAGGGAGGTTATAGTTACAACCTCTTTTTTTTACAACCTCTTACAACCATATCTTATCACCGTTGATTTCCGCCAATCAACGGTTATCATTTTAGCAAATTAAACTCATTAATTAATTATTAATTCACAATAAATGATAACCGTTGATTGGCGGAAATCAACGATGATAAGATATGGTTGTAAGAGGTTGTAAAAAAAAAAGGTTGTGACTATAACCTTCCCCTTTAAAAAAAATAAAATTACAAAACCAAGATATACAAAAGATTTTATTTGCACAATAATCATGAAACAAATTTTAGGGTTTTCAAAAAACCGAATACCGATCCAATTCAAACCGAAAAAAATTTGATTGGATCAGATAGGATTTGAAAAAAAATACAAACCGAATGGATGATTACATCATCAAACCGAAGGAATTGAATTAGATGATTTTTACTTCCAAAACCGATCCAATCCAGACTGCGAACACCCCTAACCAATTAAACTACTAAACCTAATAAAACCTTACCCGCCAGCATCTTCAAGTATATCCAGATTGAAAGCATCAAGCTCAAATCTTTCTGATATGGCAAGAGACATACGCAAGGTTTCCACAGATCTAGGGTTCCTCCACAGTGGTGATCTGGTTAGAAAGGGCAGTAAGTCGCTGGTGGTGAGCATGGATTTGAGTGGTGAGCATGGATTTGAGTGGTGAGGCCAAGGACTTGAGCGTTGAGGACACGCAGGCGAGTACTCTCAGGCATAACTCAACGGAACAGGATCAAGGAAATCAATGAAAGAGGGAATTAAGAGAGCGGAAATTAGAGATAGAGTGAGAGTTTCTTCTCTATACGTGTCTCATGTGTTCTGTTCCTTCTTTTCTCACATTTCCATTATGTTCATTTCTCAATCCTAAAGCCAAATATAGGCTTCATGAACATGCCTTTCTTTTATTTGGTAATAGGACAAATGGGCTTGGCTTACAGTGTTAGCAAATTATTTGGGCTTTTGCGTGGATGCCCGTGGCCTTTCATTTTTGTTGTACATTAATCTTTTTTTCTATTTTTAAAGTTAATTATATATTTAAAAAATATATAACTTAAAATCTTAAATACCTTATTTCTATTTTAAATAAATAATTCCAGTTACAAAGGACTTAATTAACATTGAATTTTCAAGATACATATATTTTTTTCATAATTTTTACTAATAATAGATATATTTATTAAATTAACGTTGCATTTTATTTCCAAAATTTTAAATTTTAGATAACCCTTTAAAATATTAGGAATTCTTTTAAAAAAATGCAGTAAATAAATAAAAAATGCGATAGTTTGTTTAAGCTTAAATATTAGATGATTGTTATCTAAGTTACTCTTAAATCTCTCACGTTTTTTTCTCATTAATATCCGAATAAGAATATTATGATTAATTTCATTTTTTTAAATCGATTTATTAAAAATTTAATTAATCTGCTTTAAAGACATTCAGACTTATATTATAAGCGGACCCTCTAACAAAAATTCAAGCATTTTGTGGGGTCATATTTTCATATTGTGGAAGTTAAAGACCTCCACAAAAGACATTTGTGGTAGGGATGTGTAAAATATCCAATTGATCCAAACCATATTAAAAACCAAACCAAACCAAATTAAAAAACCGTTTTTTTTAAAATCGGTTAAAAAATATATGCACTTTTTAATTTTAAATATGGTTTGGTTATCCATTTATGAAATGGTTTGGATATACTGAATAACCAAATCATATCCATTTTTCTTCAATCATTCTTCAACACTTTGATATGAATCTGATCCAAATTTTTCAAATTTCTAACCATGCGTAGTGATTTGAATGAATGGAGTATTCCTTGGAACTGAAGCCAAATCCCAAACAAACCTTATGTGCTTGTAATTCTTTGCTTCCAAACCACATAATCGGTGGAAGGTGAAACATAATCGGTGGAAGATGACACAGAATCGGTGGAAGCTGAAACAGAATCGGTGGAAACTGAAACAGAAACCCACCCCCCAATTGCAATTAGCATATAAAGCAAGTTATTCTTAATCCAAATCCACCCCAAGCTCACTTACATGTGCAATATAAGTTCTAAAACAGTAAAGCAGTATAAGTTTCAAAATCTGTGCAATGCAGCAAATAACCAGTGTTTTAAAACCCAGCTCGGACCGGCCGGGTCGACCCGGGACTCGGTGACCCGGTGGGTTCCCCGGTCCGAGCAGGTAGTTGAACCGCTTTTGTAGTCAACCCGGATTGGACCGGTTGACCCGGCCGAAACCCGGCGACCCGGTGACCCGGGTTAGATCGGTTATTCTTTTTCTTTTGGTAATTTTTTTTTTTTGTTTATAAGAACTCGGTGTGGGACCCGCTGAACCAAAAACCACGTAAGTTCCTTTTTTTTCCTTTCCTCACGCGGTTTTCTTCTCTCTTTTCTCTCTCTTCCCTCTCTTCTTCTTCCTTCTCCACGCGTGTTACTCCATGGAAATGGGGTGAAGCTTTTGAGTTTTGCAACTCAAATCCTAGACACTTTTAGGAGGAACCCTTAACTACAAAGTTGTTAAGCATCATCTTGTGAGCATATTTCCCTTCTTGAGAGAGTCATGAAAGTGAGTGTGTGATGAGATTGATATGCCTTCAGCATATAGATATTTCAGAGTAAAAAGAATTAGAATTTGACAGTAATTCAATAATAAATGTTATTATTTTTAAATGAATTATTAACAAACCATGTTCAGACAACTTTCACTGATTTTTCTATATTTTTATAGGTTATGAGATGAAGAAATTCAAAATTTGAAAAACAAAGAAGAGAAAACCGCGCGTGTAACGACCTCCCTTGTATGTTACCGTCACATGAGCTAACAGGGATTCTTATATATGTACATGTCAAATCCAAGACACGTTTCTACAATTCTTATCACTTCTGTTTGGACGATAAAAAATATTTCAAGTGATTTAGAAAGAGCACGTTTGGGGCTTCGCGTGCATATAAAATAATAGTAAATCAGAGTTCGTTTGCTCATAAAAACACCACCCGTAAGGTGCACCGTAAAAAAATTCAGCACATAAGTCTTTCAAAAATTCCTTTCACAACGTTTTCCAAAATAGCCGCTGTTCATAAAAGTTCAAGATAAAATAGAGATGATAGAGTCTACAGTCATCCAAGAGTACCAAAATATTAATCATTACAGTCATCCAATCAATCAAAACAACAACAGTGATAATCCATGCATCAGCAAGCAACAGCAAAACATCACTCCTTCAAATGCTTTTACGTCCTCCTGCCATTTTGGAAAAATAGCAGCCCCGAAGGGGTGAGAATAATCCTAGTAGTGTGGCAACAAAACTAGTAATATAACAGTATTAACTAGGCACAAAATCATAAACAGTCACTTCAACATATCCTTGTTCCTTTTCCCTTTTCCTTTTCATCATATTCATATATTGCGTATATAACGCCTTTCCTTTGCGCTTTTAGCACCGTCGTGCGCGCACTTCACAGTGGAATCAAATATCCCTTGGCACCTGAGCTCCATGTGGATTCCAACTGTGGGCCTATGCGGACTGATGCCAAGTGTCCCATACCCCGGTACCTTGGGGATGCCTATATGATGCTTGCTCAAACACATGGTCCTGTACATAACTATTCTAAAACAAGGCCTATATGATCTTGATACATGCATGTCATGCTATGCTTTCACACACAAAGCGTAAATGCGGTATGATGTAAGATGCATGCTTATATACCTTTCATATAGCCATCACGGCACATATACTTTTCATATGCGTTATGCTGCCACATAACGTCTTTACCTCATAATCATATAGCCATCACGACACATTGTTGGCAGTTTCCTTTCATCATAATGGAACATAATATTTTTACGGAATATGGAGCATCATGTCACAATTTTATACCAGTAGTCAATAGTCACATTAGGCAATATCGCCTGACACTTACCTTTGCGTGCCTTAAATAATACCAAACAGCAGCGAAGTATCTCACTTCTTAAGCGCACCTAAATCAATTACAACCAATCATTTACAGTGGCTATTTACAGCAGAAACAGTGAGCATACAACAGTGTCTTACAGTGGAAAACAGTGAGCATACAGCAGTGTTTTACAGCAGAAAAACAGTGAGCATACAGCAGTGTCTTAGAGTGGAAAAACAGTGAGCATACAGCAGTGTCTTACAGTGGCAAACAGTGAGCATACAGCAGTGTTTTACAGCAGAAAACAGTGACGTTTGTTCTTAAAACAGTGAGCAGAAAACAGTGAGTTGTTCTTTAAAACAGTGAACCGAAAACAGTGACGTTTTACCTAAAAACAGTGGGCAGAAACAGTGATGTTTTACAGCAGAAAACAGTAGCACCTTACAGCAGAAACAGTGACCATTTTTCAAACAGAAACAGTGACACTTTGGACATCCAATAGTGGCAGAACAGTGGCATTTGAATGTTAAAACAGTGACATAATCAATGGCATTTGAACCTCAAAACAGTGGCATAAGTGTTAATTTGTGAACATTAAAACAGTGGCATGAATGGTAACATTTAATCATTAAAACAGTGACATTAGTGGTGATATTTGCACATCAAAAACAGTGGCAAAGTGAGTGGTTTTTGAACATTAAAACAGTGGCATGAATGATACATTTGAACATCCAAAACAGTGATATAAATCATGATTTTTAGACATTAAAACAGTGGCATAAATAGTGATTCTTGATCATCAAAACAGTGGCAAAATGGGAGTATTTAGACACCAATACAGTGGCATAAAGGGTAGTGTTTGGACATCAAGATGATGGTTATTTTATGCAGAAACAGTGGCTCATTAAGTACTAAAACAGTGAGTGTTTTTGGTGCAAAACAGTGACATATGTGGCATTAAAACAGTGAGCATTTTATGCAGAAACAGTGGCACATTATGGACTAAAACAGTGAGCATTTTATGCATAAAACAGTGGCATATTATGGACTAAAACAGTGAGTATTTTATGCAGAAACAGTGGCATATTATGGACTAAAACAGTGAGTATTTTATGCAGAAACAGTGGCATGTGGAGCACTAAAACAGTGGCATAAGTGTGCAGAAATAGTGGCATCAAAATGGTGATCTTGAGGAACCGAAACAGTGAGCATTTTATCCTCAAAACAGTGGCATTAACTTAAGTATGACCATGAGACTTTCATTCCATAACTTAAGCATACAAATCATCATGAAATAGCTCCACCATTCTACTTTTACCATGCTCATTCTTGAATCCAAAACCACACATAATCAAGGAGACATTCAAGCACACACATGGTTACACAATGAAAGAGGTCTAAGTTCTAGGCTTACCTCTTGTAGCACACTCCTTGTCACACACCACACCTTTCTAGTTCTACCAACAACAAGTCCACCCTTCCTAGAGATGATCTATGCGCATAAATGGTGAGGAGGACACCTTTGGACAGCTTCCAAGAGTGAGTGCCAAGGCTGGACAGTGAGGGGAAAGTGAGGAGGAAAACTTACACTTGCTTGGTGTTCTTGAGTCACGGTTTTGAGAGGTGAGGGAAGAAGAGTTGCCAAGGTTTTTCTTTCTCCAAGAGTTCATGCAATGTTTAGCTAGAGAGTGAGGGAATGAAGGAGGAACTTGGCTGAATGAAAAATGAGTACAGCCCCCTCTCTTGTGCGCATACATAAAGGGAAAGTGAGGAGAGTTGTCAATGATTAACCATCATGAAAATTCTGGTTTCTTGTAAGAGTGGGACTGCACTCTTGGTCCAAACAAGCAAGGGGTTGCTTCTAAAGTACACTATGCACATGCAAGGATGAGGAGAGGAGAGGTTCAGATCTGATTGTGCTACCAAGTCAGAACTTTTTTACACAAACAAACCAGCCATGCGCACAAGATGGAGTGGAAGGGAGGTGTCATCATGAGCACTGATTTGTGGCAACCTAAACTCTGATTTGGAGCTGTCTTGTGCGCATATGATGAGGAGGTTGCAGCCCCAAAATCCTTCTTTGGTTGCATGTGGAAGCAAGGGGCAGATTTGGCTCATGATGGACTGCCAAAAGCATGCAAAAATCTGCACATTTCAGCCTCATGATGGAAGGTGTAAGGTGGTTCTCCAAGTCAACACTCAAAGGCAGATTTTGTGTCATAAAAATCTGATCCAAGCCCTCTTCATGTGCGCCAAAATGAAGAAGAATGCAGCCTAAAATCATGCTAAATAGTACATGTGTCTTTCATGCAATGAGGTTGAATCCAAATGATGCACAAGCAAGGTGAAGTGGCGGTCATGCAAGGGGTAAGTGGGAGGATTTCCTAAGTCCTTTCTACTCTCTTTTGTGCGCATGAAAGGGTGGTAAAAAGGTTGCCATGTGAAGGTTCCTTGGTACACAAGACAACCGTGTTGGACAAGGCTTAGGGAAGATAAGAATGGTTACAACTTTGGGCTGAATCAAGGTAGGTCCAAAAGCCATCCTTGGGCCATTGGCCACACACACAAAGAACCCAATCACACAAGTCCAATAGTGACAAGTCCACACACACTAGCCCACTTCCAAAGTCCAATAAACACTAAAGCCTTCTAACACACACTCAAATTACTCATATGATTAAATTCACATGTCTACATATGTATCCTCCTATGATTTAATTTAAATACTCAAGGATAAAGATCAACAATTCGCATAAACCATAAATCCGAAATCTACACATACCTCTATA